>JANTQK010009274.1:39491-72123 GCA_029224305.1 Caperea marginata
AAAAAAAAAAAAGACCATTGCTTAAGACTTATGCTCTGTGGATATTAAAGATGGAATAGATGAGTAGAGGTCTTGTGAAAGGTCATACTCCCACAATCAGACTTCTGAGAACTGGTATGTCAGTCAAAATTTTATACCTGATTAACGAGCTAAATATTCTGAGACCAAAGGATTCTGGCATGGAGGAACGTATTGCAAGAAGTGTAAGCCTGGGGGAAGGTTTTGGAGACAAAATCAATCCATGAAAGTAAAAGGCAGGGGGGTTCTAAATACCAGAGCAGGGAAAGTCCACCCCCAGCAATGCTTTGGCACTGCCTTTTTGTTTCTGTCTCTGGATCAGTGAGCTTAATTCTTCACTTCAGTAAAGGCTTTGTAAGAGGAAAAGAGAAAAAAAGTGTTCTTTTTTTTGGTCCCTAAGGTTAAACATTGTTTTAAAGTAGTATATGAAACATTATCTTGTTTACATTAGTTTACTATATTTATTTTACTTAAATTGGATGGTAAAACAGAAAGACAGAGAATGTGCAATATTCTTTAGTGTGTACAGTGAATGTTGAAAGAAAATTAGCAGAAATAACTGGGAACAAGTTTTATCTGGAAGAATATAAAGTAAAATGCATCATTATTATTATTTTAGTAAACAACTATCACATTAATCACATATATATGATTGAGTAAATTCATATTCTTAGTAATTACGTGAACTTTTGTCCTTAATTTTGCCCCAGAAATTGCTCACAGTCAGTTATAGTTTATGAAACCTACACTGGTCCAATAAAACTCAACAGAATAAAATAAACACTAATAAATGAATACTGGAGATTTTCCTGCATATTCAGAGAACATCAAAATTGAATGAATAGAAAGACATTTAAGAAAATGTGAACATGCCAAACGCATGGTAAAACTTTAAGAGTACAAACATTTTTATATTGTATTTAAAAATGTCACAATGCAAATTATAATAGCAATATCAAAAGGGAATACAGTGAAATGGCTTCAATGGAGTGAAATGCCTTCAAATTTAGGTTAACGTTATTGTGTCTTTAACAAGTATTATAGTAGTCTTGAAAAGTTAATACAAAAAGAATATCACTGAAAAATTCATTCAGAATAAACCTAAAATCAAAGGACCTGGTATCAAACTATCAAATATAAGAATATATATATGTATATATTTAAATATCTTTATTTGTCATCCCTGTGAGGTGAAAAAATTTCAGAAACTGAGACCTGATTGAAATTAAAAGTTATTTATTTAGTTTCTTAGGACTCCAGCCAGGGAAACAGATTTATGAAGCGCTGGAATTTGTGTTCCTCTGGACAACAAAACAGAGACACCTCATAAAGGCAAAAACTGCAAGGCCATAGTTAGTTACATGAGTTGTTTGTCAAGCATTATAATTGGAGCAGTCAAGAAGTAAGAAGAAGTAAGAGTTAAGCAAGGATAGGTTGGAGTCTGAGTTGATTGCATAGTTGTAAGAGGGAAAAACCCTGAGACCACAAGGTGGCAGCTAGCAGATGTTGTTTTACAAATGTTTGCTGTTCTTGGGTTTGGTATAGTTCACAGAAAGTTCAGGTTCTCAGTAGTGCAAGGATGTGTCTGAGACCAGGTCCTCAAGGGCTGCTGGACTCCTGTGTGCCTGAACTTTGATTACTCCATTATGATGTCAATCTGTCATCAATACAAAAAAAGATATATTTATAAGGAGGTGAAAACATATCTAAAAGAGATTACAAATAAAAAGAATTTAAAAGAGGATATTGAAAATGAGAAGCACTGCAAGGTATATTGAGTTCTACAAAAATTATCTGTATGGTTCCTTATTTTCCTCATATTAACAATTTTGTACAACTCATCTAGAATAGTAATTTAAGTTCACTAATAAATTTAGAAAATAAAGATTAAAAGAAAACTATGATTCATTAACAAACTCCTCCACCCCCAATAATTGTGCACTTTTGTTTTTTAATTCTGTTCTTTTTATGAGTGTAAGCTTCTTTCCATACTCTTGCAGTTATAACATCAATAACACTTTATCTGTATTTTTCCCTTAATATTATGTGGAACATTTTTCATGTTTTAATTGGGTTAAAAACAGAGAATTTTAAATTATACACAGTGTTTATTGAGTCATGTTAAAGTGTTCTTAATAATGGTCATATTGCTAAGTAACTTTTTATGTAAATCTTTGTCTATGCTTATGATTACTTTTGTAGAGTCTTAAAAGCCATTTAATATTTATGTGAATATATGTAATACTATGATTAATATTTTATTTTTATTATAGTTTGTGGATTTGTCTTTTATTTTCAGATGTATTAAGGCACTTTGGGATTACTGTGATGAGGGATATAGCTCCTTAACTCTAGTCAAAAAATAAAGCGCACTAAGAGTAATTTGTCAATAAGAAATTAATTCCTACTTTAACTGAAAATGAAGCAAGCAAAAACCTGGCAAGAACCTAATGACAGGTGAGACTGTACTGATTGGAAAAGGTGGATTGGAGAATTCATTTTAGGTCTGGCGATCGTAAAGCTGGTTCTTTGTTCCCCTCAAATCACAGTTTACTCATCCAGCCATAGGGGAAAGAATGGAAAAGAGAGAAGGTTCTCCTTAGCCTGACCCAAAGGCGTATATCCTAATCAGATGAATATAACAGATGGAAAGGAGAAGGAAAGCAAATATGGTATGCATAGAATTATTACTTTAAGTTACAAAAACCTCATTCACTAATGAAATGTAGCCTAATAAAACTTCCAAATGATGACAGCTCAGACTGGACACGATTACTTTTTAATGGAAATATAAATAAATGATACACTTGAAAGAAGGGCTAGAATACTTCCTTAGGTTTTTGTCTTTAATTGACAAATCTGAGGCACAAGAAAAGTGGCAAAGATCTCACCTAAATGATTTACATTTTTAACTTAATAAGAATACATCCAGTTCAACCATCTTAGTTTATTTTTTCAGTGTACCTAGAGCATAACTAGTAATTTATTGTGCTTTTAGTCTGCGTTTTAAAGGTTACTAGTTAATATGTATCATTTTTGCATATGTTCAAATAATTACTTGCATTGAGTGAATTACCATTCCAGTTTTGGCCTATTTAACAATTTGAGCTCAGTGCCCACCGTGACCCTTCCAAAATTGTAAGAACTCTTTGTGAAGTAAACCCTTATCTTGATAATATTTACTATGAATAAGTTGGCTTCAAAAAATATTTGCTGGGGCTTCCCTGGTGGCGCAGTGGTTGGGAGTCTGCCTGCTAATGCAGGGTACAAGGGTTCGCGCCCCGGTCTGGGAGGATCCCACATGCCGCGGAGCGGCTGAGCCCGTGAGCCACGGCTGCTGAGCCTGCGCGTCTGGAGCCTGTGCTCCGCAACGGGAGGGGCCGTGATGGTGAGAGGCCCGCGCACCGCGATGAAGAGATGAGGAGTGGCCCCCGCTTGCCGCAACTGGGGAAAGCCCTAGCACAGAAACGGAAGCCCAACATAGCAAGCAAGCAAGCAATCAATCAATCAATAAATAAATCTTAAAAAAAAAAATATATTTATATATGCTTTTTTTTAATCATCTTTATTGGGGTACAATTGCTTTACTTTGGTGTGTTCGTTTCTGCTTTAAAACAAAGTGAATCAGCTATACATATACATATATCCCCATATCTCCTCCCTCTTGTGTCTCCCTCCCATCCTCCCTATACCACCCATCTAGGCAGTCACAAAGCACCAAGCTGATCTCCCTGTGCTATGCAGCTGCTTCACACTAGCTATCTATTTTATATTTGGTAGTGTATGTATGTCCATGCCACTCTCTCACTTCGTCCCACCTTGACCTTCCCCCTCCCTGTGTCGTCAAGTCCATTCTCTGCGTCTGTGTCTTTATTCCTATCCTGCCCCTAGGTTCTTTAGAAACATTTGTTTTCTTTTTTTAGATTCCATATATATGTGTTAGCATACTGTATTTGTTTTTCTCTTTCTGACTTACATCACTCTGTATGACAAATTCTAGGTCCATCCACCTCACTACAAATAACTCAATTTCATTTCTTTCTATGGCTGAGTAATATTCCATTGTATATATGTGCCACATCTTCTTTATCCATTCATCTGTTGATGGACACTTAGGTTGCTTCCATGTCCTGGCTATTGTAAATAGTGCTGCAATGAACATTGTGGTACATGACTCTTTTTGAATTATGTTTTTCTCAGGGTATATGCCCAGTAGGGGGACTGCTGGGTCATATGGTAGTTCTGTTTTTAGTCTTATAAGGAACCTTTGTAGGGTTCTCCATAGTGGCTGTGTCAATTTACACTCCTACCAACAGTCCAAGAGGGTTCCCTTTTCTTCACACCCTCTCCAGCATTTATTATTTGTAGATTTTTTGATGATGGCCATTCAGACTGGTGTGAGGTGATACCTCATTGTAGTTTTAATTTGCATTTCTCTAATAATTAGTGATGTTGAGCATCCTTTCATGTGTTTGTTGGCAACCTGTATAACTTCTTTGGAGAAATGTCTATTTAGGTCTTCTACCCTTTTTTGGCTTGGGTTGTTTATTTTTGATATTGAGCTGCATGAGCTGCTTGTAAATTTTAGAGATTAATCGTTTGTCAGTTGCTTCTTTGCAAATATTTTCTCCCACTCTGAGGGCTGTCTTTCGTCTTGTTTATGGTTTCCTTTACTGTGCAAAAGCTTTTGTTTCATTAGGTCCCATTTGTTTATTTTTGTTTTTATTTCCATTTCTCTAGGAGGTGGGTCAAAAAGGATCTTGCTGTGATTTAAGTCATAGAGTGTTCTGCCTATGTTTTTCTCTCAGAGTTTTAAAGTGTCTGGCCTTACATTTAGGTCTTTAATCCACTTTGATTTTATTTTTGTGTATGGTGTTAAGGAGTGTTCTAATTTCCTTCTTTTACATGTAGCTGTCCAGTTTTCCCAGCACCACTTATTGAAGAGGCTGTCTTTTCTCTATTGTTTATTCTTGCCTTCTTTATCAAAAATAAGGTGAACATAGGTGTGTGGGTTTATCTCTGGGTTTTCTCTCCTGTTCCATTGATCTATATTTCTGTTTTTGTGCCAGTACCATACTGTCTTGATTACTGCAGCTTTGTAGTATAGTCTGAATTCAGGGAGCCTGATTCCTCCAGCTCCATTTTTCTTTCTCAAGATTGCTTTGGCTATTCGGGGTCTTTTGTGTTGCCATACAAATTGTGAAATTTTTTGGTCTATTTCTGTGAAAAATGCCATTGGTAGTTTGATAGGGATTGCATTGAATCTGTAGATTGCTTTGGGTAGTATATTCATTTTCACAATGTTGATTCTTCCAATCCAAGAATATGGTATATCTCTCCATCTGTTTGTATCATCTATAATTTCTTTCATCCTTGTCTTATAGTTTTCTGCATACAGGTCTTTTGTCTCCTTAGGTAGGTTTATTACTAGGTATTTTATATTTTTGTTGCCGTGGTAAATGGGAGTGTTTCCTTAATTTCTCTTTCAGAGTTTTCATCTTTAGTGTATAGGAATGCAAGAGATTTCCGTGCATTAACTTTGTTTCCTGCTACTTTACCAAATTCATTGATTAGCTCTATTAGTTTTCTGGTGGCATCTTTAGGATTCTCTATGTATAGTATCGTGTCATCTGCAGACAGTGACAGTTTTACTTCTTCTTTTCCAATTTGGATTCCTTTTATTTCTTTTTCTTCTCTGATTGCTGTGGCTAAAACTTCCAAAACTATGTTGAATAATGAGTGGACAACCTTGTCTTGTTCCTGATCTTAGAGGAAATGTTTTCAGTTTTTCACCGTTGAGAACGATGTTGGCTATGGGTTTGTCATATATGTCCTTTATTATGTTGAAGTAAGTTCCCTCTACTTCTGGAGACTTTTTATCATCAATGGTGTTGAATTTTGTCGAAAGCTTTTCCTGAATCTATTGAGATGATCATATGGTTTTTCTCCTTCAATTTGTTAATATGGTGTATCACATTGATTGATTTGCGTATATTGAAAAATTCTTGCATTCCTGGGATAAACCCCACTTGATCATGGTGTATGATCATTTTAATATGCTGTTGGATTCTGCTTGCTAGTATTATGTTGAGGACTTTTGCATCTATGTTCATCAGTGATATTGGCCTGTAGTTTTCTTTTTTTGTGACATGTTTGTCTGGTTTTGGCATCAGGGTGATGGTGGCCTTGTAGAATGAATTGGGGAGTGTTCCTCTCTCTGCCATATTTTGGAAGAGTTTGAGAAGGATAAGTGTTAGCTTTTCTCTAAATGTTTGATAGAATTCGCCTGTGAAGCCATCTGATCCTGGGCTTTTTTTTTGTTGGAAGATTTTTAATCACAGTCTCAGTTTCAGTGCTTGTGATTGGTTTGCTTATATTTTCTATTTCTTCCTGGTTCAGTCTCGGAAGGTTGTGCTTTTCTAAGAATTTGTCCATTTCTTCCAGGTTGTCAATTTTATTGGCATATAGTTGCTTGTAGTAATCTCTCATGATCCTTTGTGTTTCTCAAGTGTCAGTTGTTGCTTCTTTTTCATTTTTAATTCTATTGATTTGAGTCTTCTCCCTTTTATTCTTGATGAGTCTGGCTAATGGTTTATCAATTTCGTTTATCTTCTCAAAGAACAAGCTGTGGTTTTATTGATCTTTGCTATCGTTTCCTTCATTTCTTTTTCATGTATTTCTGATCTAATCTTTATGATTTCTTTCCTTCTGCTAACTTTGGGAGTTCTTTGTTCTTCTTTCTGTAATTGTTCGAGTGTAAATTTAGGTTATTTATGTGAGTTGTTTCTTGTTTCTTGAGGTAGGATTGTTTTGCAATAAACTTCCCTCTTAGAACTTCTTTTGCTGCATCCCATAGGTTTTGGGTCAGAGTGTTTTCATTGTCATTTGTTTCTAAGTATTTTTTTATTTCCTCTTTGATTTCTTCAGTGATCTCTTGGTTATGTAGTACTGCATTGTTTAGCCTCCATGTATTAGTATTTTTTACAGATTTTTTCCTGTAATTGATATCTAGTCTCATAGCATTGTGGTTGGAAAAGATACTTGATAGGATTTCAATTTTCTTAAATTTACCAAGGTTTGATTTGTGACCCAAGATATGATCTATCCTGGAGAATGTTCCGTGTGAACTTGAGAAGAAAGTGTATTCTGTTGTTTTGGCATGGAATGTCCTATAAGTATCTATTAAGTCCGTCTTGTTAATGTGTCATTTAAAGCTTGTGTTTCCTTATTTATTTTCAATTTGGTTGATATGTCCATTGGTGAAAGTGGGGTGTTAAAGCCCCCTATTATTATTTTGTTACTGTCGATTTCCCCTTTTATGGCTGTTAGCATTTGCCTTATGTATTGAGGAGCTCTTATGTTGGTTGCATACTTACAATTGTTACATCTTCTTCTTGGATTGATCCCTTGATCATTATGTAGTGTCCTTCTTTGTCTCTTGTAATAATCTTTATTTTAAAGTCAATTTTTTCTGATACGAGAATTGCTACTCCAGCTTTCTTTTGATTAACATTTGCATGGAATAACTTTTTCCATCCCCTCACTTTCGGTCTGTATGTGTCACTAGGTCTGAAGTGGGTCTCTTGTAGATGGTATATATATGGGTCTTGTTTTTGTATCCATTCAGCCAGTCTATGTCTTTTGGTTGGAGCGTTTAATCCACATACATTTAAGGTTATTATTGATATGTATGTTCCTATTACCATTTTCTTAATTGTTTTGGGTTTTTTATTGTGGGTCTTATCCTTCTCTGTTTTTCCTGCCTAGAGAAGTTCCTTTAGCATTTGTTGTACAGCTGGTTTGGTGGTGCTGAATTCTCTTAGCTTTTGCTTTTCTGTAAAGGTTTTAATTTCTCCGTCAAATCTGAATGAGATCTTTGCTGGGTAGAGTAATCTTGGTCGTAGGTTTTTCCCTTTCATCACTTTAAATATGTCCTGCCATTCCCTTCCGGCTTGCAGAGTTCCTGCTGAAAGATCAGCTTTTAACCTTATGGGGATTCCCTTGTATGTTATTTGTTGTTTCTTCCTTGCTGCTTTTAATATTTTTTCTTTGTATTTAATTTTTGATAGTTTGATTAATATTTGTCTTGGAGTGTTTCTCCTTGGATTTATCCTGTATGGGTCTCTCTGTTCTTCCTGGACTTGATTGACTATTTCCTTTCCAATATTAGGGAAGTTTTCAACTATAATCTCTTCAAATATTTTCTCAGTCCCTTTCTTTTTCTCTTCTTCTTCTGGGACCCCTATAGTTAGAATGTTCATGCATTTAATGTTGTCCAAGAGGTTTCAAAGACTGTCCTCAATTCTCTCCATTCTTTTTTCTTTATTCTGCGCTGCAGTAATTATTTCACTATTTTATCACCCAGGTCACTTATCCATTCTTCTGCCTCAGTTTTTCTGCTATTGATTCCTCTAGATTTGCTCTTAGTTGTTCTAGGTCCTTGTTAATTATTTCTTGTATTTTCTTCATTCTATTTCCAACATTTTGGATCATCTTTACTATCATTTCTTTGAATTCTTTTTCAGGTAGACTGCCTATTTCCTCTTCATTTGTTTGGTCTAGTGGAGTTTTACCTTGCTTCTTCATCTGCTGTGTGTTTCTCTGTCTTCTCATTTTGCTTAACTCACTGTGTTTAGGGTCTCCTTTTCGCAGGCTGCAGGTTCATAGTTCCAGTTGTTTTTGGTGTCTGCCCCCAGTGGCTAAGGTTGGTTAAGTGGGTTGTGTAGGTTTCCTGTTGGAGGGGACTGTTGCCTGTGTTCTGGTGGATGAGGTTGGATCTTGTCTTTCTGGTGGGCAGGACCACATCTGGTGGCATGTTTTGGGGTGTCTGTGACCTTAATATGATTTTAGGCAGCCTCTCTGCTAATGTGTGGGGTTGTGTTCCTGTCTTGCTAGTTGTTTGACATAGGGTGTCCAGCACTGTAACTTGCTCGTCATTGAGTGGAGCTGGGTCTTAGCATAGAGATGGAGATCTCTGGGAGAGCTTTCGCCATTTGATATTACATGGAACCAGGAGGTTTCTGGTGGACTAATGTCCTGAACTCAGCTCTCCCACCTCAGATGCACAGGTCTGTCACCCGACCAGTGGATGAAGACACTATAAGCCTCATGGTCAGAAGAAAAGGGAGAAAAAAGAAAGAAAAAAATAAAATTAAAGTTATTAAAATTAAAAAAATAAAAATTATTAAAAATAAAAAAATAAAGTAATAAAAAAAGGAAAAAATAAAAGAAGGAAGGAAAGAAAGAAGTGAGCAACCAAGCCAAAAAACAAATCCACAAGTGATAACAAGCGTTCGAAACTATTAAAAAAAAAAAAAAAAAGGACAGACAGAACCCTAGGACAAATAGTAAATGCAAAGCTATACAGACAAAATGACACAAAGAAGCATACACATACAACTCACAAAAAAAGAAAAAGGAAACAATATATATATCTATATATATAAAAAAAGAAAGGAAGACAGGAACCAAATCAATAAATAAATCTACCAGTGATAATAATCTCTAATTACTAAACTAAGATAGACATAAAACCAGAAACAAATTAAATGAAGAAAGCAAACCCCAATTCTACAGTTGCTCCCAAAGTCTACTGCCTCTATTTTGGGATGAATTGTTGTCTATTCGCTATTCCAGAGATGCAGAGTACATCAAGTTCATTGTGGAGATTTAATCTGCTGCTTCCGAGGCAGCTGGGAGAGATTTCCCTTTCTCTTCTTTGCTTATCTCCTGGGGCTCAGCTTTGGATTTGGTCCCGTCTCTGCGTGTAGGTTACCTGAGGGTATGTTTTTAGCTCAGACAGGATGGGGTTAAAGTAGCAGCTGATTAGGGGGCTCTGGCTCACTCAGGCTGCGGGGGAGGGAGGGGTACAGAATGCGGGGTGAGTTTGTGGCAGCAGAGGCCGGCATGACGTTGCAACAGCCTGAGGCGTGCAGTGTGTTCTCCTGGGGAAGTTGTCCCTGGATCACAGGACCTTGGCAGTGGCGGGCTGCACAGGCTCCTGGGAGGAGAGATGTGGATAGTGACCTTTGCTTGCACACAGGCTTCTTGGTGGCTGCAGCAGCAGCCTTAGCGTTTCATGCCCATCTCTGGTGTCCACGCTGGTAGCCACAGGTTGCGCCTGTCTCTGGAGCTCGTTTAGGCAGTGCTCTGAATCCCCTCTCCTTGTGCACCCCAAAACTATGGTCTCTTGCCTCTTAGGCAGTTCCAGACTTTTTCCTGTACTCTCTCCCGGCTAGCTGTGGTGCACTAGCCCCCTTCAGGCTGTGTTCACGCAGCCAACCCCAGTCCTCTCCCTGGGATCTGACCTCCGAAGCCCAAGCCTCAGCTCCCAGCCCCCACCCGCCCCAGTGGGTGAGCAGACAAACCTCTCAGCCTGGTGAGTGCTGGTAACGATCCTCTGTGAGGGAATCTCTCTGCTTTGCCCTCTGCACCCCTATTGCTGCGCTCTCCTCTGTGGCTCTGAAGCTTCCCCCCTGCTCGCCCGCCATCTCTACCAGTGAAGGGGCTTCCTAGTTTGTGGAAACTTTTCCTCCTTCACAGCTCCCTCCCAGAGGTGCAGGTCCTGTCCCTATTTTTTGCCTTTGTTTTTTCTTTTTTCTTTTGCCCGACCCAGGCACCTGGGGAGTTTCTTGCCTTTTGGGAAGTCTGAAGTTTTCTGCCAGTGTTCAGTAGGTGTTCTGTAGGAGCTGTTCCACATGTAGATGTATTTCTGACATATTTGTGGGGAGGAAGGTGATCTCCACCTCTTACTCCTCCACCATCTTGAAGGTCTCTCCATTATTTGCTTTTTCATGTAGGGGTTTCACTAATTTATTTCTGATAAAATATAAATTGATGCATATTAAAAATTTTAAGTTTATTTGAGCAAAAATCAATTCAAATTGGACAGCACCAAACTGGAAGTGGTTAAGAGTGCTTCTCCCACAGAATCTCAGGGAGAGGCATTTTAGAGAAAAGGCTCAAGCAAAACAAGAAAACTATTGATTGTCTATAACTTAAAGCCTAGTTGACTGTGATTGGTTGTCCTCAGGTTTTGACTTTTAAGTTTGAGACATTTACAAGCTTAGGTTTTGGTTTGCTTTTTTTTTTTTATTGGTGTGTAGTTGATTAACAATGTTGTGTTAGTTTCTGGAGTACAGCAAAGTGATTCAGTTATACATATATGTATATTCATTCTTTTTTAGATTCTTTTCTCATATATGTTATCACAGAATATTGGGTAGAGTTCCCTGTGCTATACAGTAGGTCCTTGTTGGTTCTCTGTCTTATATAGTGGTGTGTGTATGTTCATCGCAAGCTCCTGATTTATCCCTCCTCCCCACGTTTCCTCTTTGTTTTCATGAGTTTCATAAGTTTGTTTTCAATATCTGTAAGTCTTTTTCTGTTTTGTAAGTTCATTTGTATCATTTTTTGTTAGATTCCACATATGAGTGATATCATATGATATTTGTCTTCATCTGACTTACTTCACTCAGTATGACAAGCTCTAGGTCCATCCATGTTCCTACAAATGGCATTATTTCATTCTTTTTAATGGCTGAGTAATATTCCATTGTATATATGTACCACATCTTCTTCATCCATTCCTCCATTGATAGATAGGTTGCTTCCATGTCTTGGCTATTGTTGATGCTGCCAGAGCATTAGCATCACCTCAGTCTAGTGGCCTCCTAGTTTAATTAATCTAACATTCCTTTCAGAAGGAATGCCTCCTTTGGAGTCTAAAGTGAAAGACCTTACGAGATTTTCAGAAAATAAATGTCCTTGAATTCTTTCCCTGGAGTGACAAGTCTTCAAATCAGGGTGTTTTAACTCTTGAGGTATAATGAAGACTTCACAAGGAGTGTATTGGTATCAATAATTTTTAAGAATTTAATTCCTTCCTAGAATTGATTTGTTTGAGGATATACCTATGTCATTGAAATTCTATATTCCAATCTGTTTTTTTTTTTCCATGATCACTGTTTTTTCACTTTATGGAAATAAGTCATAGTTTTCACTCATTGTAAAATGTTAAAAAGGGCAGTGGTAAAACATTTGCAGGTGTCCCAGACATGGACAATTTAAAAGATCTGTGTACAAAGAAGTTTACATTAACAAGGCAGCACTCTGTCCAATTGAAAAAAAAGAAAAAATACTTCTCTATAAAATTTGGCATTGCAATTTTAATGTATTTTTCAAAATTGAGAGAGGTTGTAATTATTATTATTATTATTTTGCTAATAATAGTTGTAAGGATTACTAATTCCAGAAAAAAAAAAGCTTTATAATCAGGCAAAATAAATTGCTTTTAAATAATAAATTTATGCTTACAATTTTTTAAGGATAATATGGTGGGGGTGATCAGAAACACGCTTCTTAAAAAATACATTATATTAAGATGAAATATTGTAAGAAAGAGAATGCAAATACAAGTTAAATGAGAAAACAAAGTATACACACTGTTAAAAATAATACATGGATGAAACTTTCATATTACAAAGGATAACTTTAAAATATTGATAGAATAGTTTTATTTTTTAAATGACACTTTAAAAAATAAGACAGAAATTGTATTTATTGCAACACTTTGTACTCTAGTTGAAAAAATCTAGAGGTCAATTTAAAAAATGGGGAGAAGTGCACAATTATAGTGTTAAAATAATTTTAGAGAAATGGAAGTAAAAAAAATAAGTTAGTAATCTACTGTTTTGGAGTAAACAATTTTCATTTGAATTAAACCATTTTGATAATAAATGTGAACAACCAGAATTTGGTTGATCTTCATTTTTAATTTGCCAGAGAAAATATTTCAGTAAAAGTACAGAGCAAATATATCTTAGATCCAAGTCCTCCGTGTTAAAGATAAAGTGACAGGAATGTTTTGCTAGTATCCACTAATGTATTCAAAAATAAAACTATAACAACAGTACATATATAGCAACATACAAAGCACCTCAATAAATTACTATGCTATAAAAAAGCAATAACTCATAATTCAATACCTCACGATTGCTGTTCTTTCATCTAGAACTAAAATG
This sequence comes from Caperea marginata, assembly GCA_029224305.1. Taxonomy (NCBI): domain Eukaryota; kingdom Metazoa; phylum Chordata; class Mammalia; order Artiodactyla; family Neobalaenidae; genus Caperea; species Caperea marginata. The sequence goes on from JANTQK010009274.1 coordinate 52,532, forward strand.
AGTATACAACTACATGCCTAATTACAGATCAGTTTAACTAAAGAAATGAATATCTAGATCTTTTATGAAAAGCTGATTAGATAGTTTACGTCTACATAATCTACTGGGTTTTAATGACAATCTTACTGTGTAACAAGGCTGCTATTGCTGTAAAGTATTTCAGTCAGTTGGATCATGTATATTTTCCTTGTATTATCCTCACCAAAAGATGTAGGCCCGGGGCTTCCCTGGTGGCGCAGTGGTTGGGAGTCTGCCTGCTAATGCAGGGGACAAGGGTTCGCGCCCCGGTCTGGGAAGATCCCACATGCCGCGGAGCAATTGAGCCCGTGAGCCACGGCTGCTGAGCCTGCGCGTTTGGAGCCTGTGCTCCGCAACGGGAGGGGCCGTGATGGTGAGAGGCCCGCGCCCCGCGATGAAGAGATTAAGGGGGGCCCCCCCTTGCCCCCGGCTTTGGGGGCCCCCACCAAAAAAACAAAAAAAAAAAAAAAAAAAAAAAAAGATGTAGGCCCCAGTGATTTAAAGAAAGGCCTGACAACTTGAAAGAACCAAAGAGATAATAAATCATTCAAAGATTATCATGAAAAGATCACTAATATAAAGTTAAAGTTCTATGTAACAATTATTGTTTAAAGAATTTTCAATATTAAAAGAAGAAGGAAGATAGAAAGAAAAGAAGAAGAGGAAGGAGAGAAAGAGACAAAGGGAGGGTGGGAGAAAGGGAAGAAGGGAAAAAGGGAAGGAGAAAAGAAGGAAAGAGTAAGAAAGAAAGTAAGAGAGAGATTGGGAGGGAGGGAGGGAACGAAGGAAGGTAAGCAAGAAAAAATGAGGGAGAAATGTACTTCTTGCTATGGACTGAATTGTGTGTCTCCCAAATTTATATCTTGAAGTGCTCACCCCAAAGTGATGGTATTTGGAGAAAGAGCCTTGGGGATTTAGTGAGGTTTAGATGAGGTCATAATTTTGGGTCCCACATGATGGGATTAGTGCCTTTATAAAATGAGAGATGAGAGAACTTACTTTCTTTCTCTCTCTGCCATGTGGAGACAAAGCCAGAAGGCAGCCAAAAAGAGGTCTCTCACCAGAACCAGACCATCTGCACCTTGTCTTGGATTTATAGTCCCTAAACTGTGAGAAAATAAATTTCTGTAGTTTGAACTCCCAGTCTATCCGATTTTGTTATGGCAGACCAAGCTGACTAAGACACTTCTTTAACAGTGATTTAAGTATCTAAAATATTAACTGAACATTGAGCTATGGGATTTCAAAAAAGACTTCTTTTTTCATTTCATTTCTTAAATAATGAACATAATATTAAGATGTAATAAAAAAAGCTCTCAAAGCATCCCTCCAAAACTCACTTTAAAGTGCTTAATATAGAAAAATAATAATGAATTCCAATGAAAATGGAGTAATTAAATTTAATAGGCATAAAGAAAATACATAATATCTGCAGGTAGAACTGAGATGAGGATTTGATGTAGAGAAAGCAAAAATATAGTCTTCATGGTGCATGAATTGTAAATACATTCATCTCATGTAAAAATGTTTACTTGTTCTTACCACTTCTAATCATAATTGAACTAAAAATATTTGTATACTTAAGAAGAAAAAAATAAAATTAAGGAAAAGAAAGTTCTCATTATATACAGATAATTTTAAATATAAAAAATTTAAAACAAATTTATAGATAAGTTTCACAGAATTGTTAAATGACAGTTACAGAATTACATAATGATACAATCCACATTCTCATGAAGTGAATATGGAACACTTACTAAAATTAACAACATAGGCGGAGGGCAAGATGGCGGAAGAGTAAGACGCGGAGATTACCTTCCTTCCCACAGATACAGTAGAAATACAGCTACACGTGGAACTGCTCCTACAGAACACCCACTGAACGCGGGCAGAAGACGTCAGACCTCCCAAAAGGCAAGAAATTCCCCACCCCCCCACCCCCCCCTAAAAAAAATAATTTTTTTTTTTTTTTTTTTTTTTTTTTCCCCCCAACCTTCAAAAATTTATTTTTTTTTTTTTTGGCCCCCAATGAAAAACCCCTAAAAAAAAAACACTTTTGGTTTAATATTTTTTTTTTATTATTGTTTTTTTTTTCCCCCCCCCCCCCCCCCCCCTATGGTTTAAAAAAAAAAAAAAAAATAAAAAAGACTTTTTAAAAAAAAAATTTATTTTTTATTCAGTTTTTTTTAAAAAAAAGTATCAAACTTTTTTTTTTTTTAAAACCACTGAGCAAAAACTCCTTATACAAAAAAAAAAAAAAATTTTTTTTTTTTTAACCTATTTTTTTTTTTTTTATTTTAAAAAAAAAAAAAAAAATTTTTTTTTTTTTTTTTTATTTATTTGAAAAAACCCTTAAAAATTATTTTTTTATTTTTTTTTTAAAGTTTTGGGACTTTTAATCCCGTCCCCCCCCATTATTTCCTTTTGGAAAATTTTTTTTTTTTCCCAAAACCCCCCTTAAAATTTTTTTTTTTTTTTTTTTTTATTTTTTTTGGATTTTTATTGGGCCAAAAAAAAAAAAAAAACCTTGGGTGAATAACCCCTCCCCCCCCCCCCCCTCAGCCCCCCCTTTTCCCCAACTTAATTTTTTTTTTTTTTTTTTTATTTATAAAGCCTCTTAACAATAAAAACTTCACTTGGAGGGGGCCCCCCCCTTAAAAATTTTTTTTTATTTTAATTGGTTTTTTTTTTATTTCAGAACCAAATTATTTTCTTGTTCCCCCCCCCAAGTGGTCCCCCTCCCCACCCCCCCCTCCCTCCCCCCCCCCTCCCCCCCCCCCCCCCCCACCACCAGTATGGGAAAAGAAGTATACCAAAAAAAGGTTAAAAAAAACTAGAAAAAAATAAAAAAAAACATACTTTTAAACAATAGAACCATCAAAAACCAATTATTTTTCAAAAAAAAAAACAAAATTTAACAAAATATAGTTTTAAACAAACGAAGAAATAAAAGGGGAAGGCCCTTTTTGCAAAAAAAAAAAAAAAAAATTTTTGCCCCCCAAAATGATTTGGAGGGTTTTTTTTTTTTTTTTTTTTTTTATTTTTTTTTTTTTTTTTTTTTATTTTTTTTTAACAAAAAAAAAAACATGAACCCTGAGTTTTTTTTTTTATAAGGGCCCCCCCAAAAATTAAAAAACCCCGTGGGGAAAAAAAAAAAAAAAAAAAAAAAAAAAGTCCCCCCCCCTTTGCCCCACAAAAACTGAAAAAAAAAAAAAAGAGGAAAAAAAAAAAAAAAACCCACAACTTTAACCCCCTTGAAAAAGTTTGGAAGGAATATTTTAAAAAAATTTTTTTTATTTTTTTTTTTTTTTTTTTTAGCAACTTTTTTTTTTTAAGTGCAAAACCAAATTTTCCCCCAAAAAAAAAACACCCCCCCCACAAGGGGAAAACCAAAGAGGGGGCCCCCGCTGGGGGCCAAAAAAAAAACGGTTGATTAAGGTTTTTTTTACAGGCAAATACAAACCGGAAAATTAAAACCCTTGGGTAAAACCAAACAAGAAAAAGGTTTTAAAAAAATTCCCCCCCCATTTTCCCCCTTGAGAAGTATTCCCTAAAAAAAATTGGTTTCCCCCCCCCCCCCCCTTTTTTTACTTTTTTTCCCCATACTTAAGTTTTCCTGGGTGTCATGCAGGTTGGGGGGGTTTTTTTTTTTTTTTTTTTTTTTTTTGTTACTTAATTCCCCCCCCCCCCCCCCGCAAACAGCTTTTACGCCCCTTTTTCCGAGGGTATTAATTTTTTTATTTAAATCTCCTCCTTGTATCCAGGGGAAAAAAAAAAAAAAAAAATTTTTTTTTTTCTTTTTTTTTTTTTTTTTTTTTTCCCCCTTGGAAACCTTCCCCTTTTTTTTTCTTTATTCCCCCCTACGCCTTTTTTCCCAAGGAATTAAGGGTTTCCCTAAGTTTTTTTTTTTCCCCCCCCAAAATTTTTTTTTTTTTCCCAACTTTGGGATACCGGGGTTGTTATTTATTTTTTTTTTTTTTTCCATTCTAAAAAAATTAAAGGAAAAGAAAAAAAATTTGTTAAAAAAAAAAAAAAGTTGAAAAAAAATTAACCCCCCTTTTAAGTATTTATCCCCCCCCCTGGGGAAAAAAAAAGGGAATCAAAAAAAGCTCTGCACCAATATAGCTAAGTGACTTTTTTTTTTTCACGCCCATTACTCCCAGAAAATAGTGTAACCCCCCCCCCCCCCCACCCCCCTTCCTCCCCTTTTTTGGGAGAACCCCATAAAAATCAAATTGGATACCTTTTTTTACCAACACAACCAAAAAAATTTTACACCATCCAAATTTTTTGGGGGGGGGGTTTTAACCTTTTTTTAAAAAAAAAAAAAGGGGGGGGGGGGCATAAAAAAAAAAAAGGGAAAAGTTTGAGGTTGGGGGGGTTTAGGGAGTTTTTTTTTTTTTTTTTTTTTTTTTTTTTTTTTTTGTGGAGAAAAAAAAATTCCCCGGGTTTGGGTTTGGGGTGGCCCCCGCCCCCGAAAAAGAAAAAAAAAAAGCTTTTCCGCCCTTTGGGGGGCCTTTCCCTGAACGCCAAAAACACCCCAAAGGGGTGGGGGTAAGGCCCTCCCTCCCCCCCCCCCCCCCTCCCCCTACCCCCCCCCCCCTAGGGTAAAAACAAGTGGGGAAAACCATGGAAACAACAAAATACCCTTTTTAACCCCCCACCCATTACTTATACCCCCCCCCCCCATTTTATTCAATTATTGCCTTATTCTTCAAAAACTCTCCACCCCCTTAAAAAATATCCCCCCCAAATTAATTTTAAATTAATGCCCCCCCCCCCTAAAGGGGTGGGCCGTGGGGGGGGTGGGTGGAGTTATTTATCCCCCCCTATCAAGCCCCCCCCCCCCCCCCCCCTGTCCCGCCTTTGCCTCCCCCCGCCCCCCCCCCCATAATTTGCCCCCCCCCCCTCCCCCTCCAAATGTGAAAAAATATAAAAAACCCCATCAAAGAACGCCCCCCCCACGCCCAAACCCCATGTCCTCACCCGGGGGTGCACCCCACCTCACCACACAATGCCCCCCGTCCAGTAAAAAAAGGTTTTTGTGTGTTGGTTCACGCTGGGCTTTCCCCCCCCCACCCCCCCATTGCTCCAAAAGTGGTTGGGCCCCCCCCCCCACAACCCCCCCCAGACACAACTAGCCGCCATCCTGGGCCCCTCCAGGCCCCTGCCCCGGGGCCTTGGCATGCGGCCCTTCCCCCCAACTTGGGCAGTTTTTTTATACCCCCCCCCCCCCCCCCGCCACCCCCCCCAAAACTTATTATTGTGCGGCGCCCCCCCCTCCCCCCCTTTGTTTCCCGGAATTAGTTTGGTCACCTGGCCCCCCTCCCCCCCCATGCAGTTCCCTAACCAGCCATGAAACTAGATAAGCATAAAGGACAACCCCAACCAGCCCCCCCCCCCCCGCCCCCCCCACTTCCCCCCCCCAACCCCCCAAAAGAAAAAAAATGAAAAAAAAAAAAAAAATGGGAAAAAACCCCCACCGCCCCACCCCCCCCCCAACAATTTTTTTTTTTCCCCCATCAACCCCCCCCCGATGCCCTCCCCCCCCCCCACCCCCACCCCCCCCTGCGTTCTCACTGGGCCCTTCAGACCCGAGTTCCCATCCCTCAACATTGGCCCCAAAAATCCCGTTGTGTATTGTTGGTCCCCTATTAAAATAGATTATCCCCAATAATTATTAAATTATTTGAGGCCGTGCGCAGAAAATAAAAAATCAACCCTCAGCCCAGAGAATGGCGGCGAGGCCCCCCCCAACGAGCTGCGCCAGCCCCCCCGACCCCCTGCGTGAAAACCCCCCCCAACCCCGCCCAACAGAACCCAGCCCCCTGTCCGCTGACGGGCCCCCCCCCAAAAAACCCCCCCCCCCCCCTACCGAAAAAAACGTTTTAACCCCAAACCACTCCGTATCCGCAAAAAAAAAAAAAAACTTCCTTTCCCCCCCAAGCGAACCGGTCCTCATTATGTTTCCCCCCCCAAAAGCGGAGCGGAAGACCCTTGTTGGTGGCCTGACTTGAAGGGGTTTGATAACATATTTTTATGCTTATCCAACTCCACCCCCCCGCCCCCGCACTTAATTTTTTTTATTTTACAGGATTAGGGTTAAAAAATATGTTAGACATTTTTTTATATGTATTATAGAAATATTTTTTTAAGGAGCAGGAGGCCTTTTTATTGAATAGTTTTTTTTTTTTCCCCCCCCCCTTTTTTATAGTTTTCCCCCCCCCCAGTAGTGGCAGAGGGAAACCATAAATAAGGGTAGTCAGCAGTAACCCTATATTACCCCAATAGTGTATGGCTGATATTGGGCAGTTCCCCCCGAAAATGAGGTGACAGGTACAACACATACCTAGGAAGAAACCTCCTTGGCCCCCCCCCCCTTTCCACCCCTTTATATTTAATTATATAAGCCGCCAACCCCCCCCATAACTTAATTATGGAATGCCCAGGGAGGGGGTTAGAAAAAACTTGGATGGTGATATTCCTTGGCCCCCCCCTCCCCCCTTTTTCCATTATGATGTCCCCCCCCCCCCTTCCCCCCCCTTTTAGAAATTTCTCCGTTTTTTTATTCCCCCCCCCCCCATTTTCCCCCCCTAATAGGCGTTTTTTAACCCAAGTCACTTAGCTAATTGGTAGCAGAGCTAGAGCTAAAAAATTATGGTATTTAATTTTTTACTGATTTTATTTACTTTTTTGTGTACTTGTAAATATATAATTAGCTTCTAAAGACCCCCAGAACGTCTGAGAAGGTACACAAGGAATAAACCACCCCATCCTGGTTGTTATATTTGTGCTAAAACCATGAAATAAATGGGTACTTACTTACCCAGAATCATTATATCCTAGGGGGGGCTGAAGTTCCCCTTTTCAAGTTCCCCCCCCCCACCAGATCCCCCCCCCCAAAAAAGCCACCCCCCTGGTGCTGGGTGATGGAAAGGGGGTGACAAAATATAAGGGAAGCAGGACATAAAATAAGAGCCCCCCATCAGCCCCCCCGGGTGGCCCCCCCCCCCCCGGCCCCCCCCCCACCCACCTTTTTGGGGTTTTTATAGGACAAACAAGTGGTATATGGCCCCCATGAGGGCAAGACCCGTTTTTTATTTGGGGGGTTTAAAAAATGGTCCATTTGGGGGGGGTTGGGGGGGGGGGGTACCTGGGTGTTTATTGCTTCGGACCTAAAAAAAGCATCAAAAATTTGGGCAAAAAAAAAACCCCCCCCTCCAAACGGCCCAAGCTAGGAGGAGTAAATCCACCCAAGGGACTGATTTTCTTAGGAGATCGTAGCGGCAAAGGGTGCTAAGCCCAAGCCAAGAAGAAAAGAAATAGTGAGAGCGCACCGAGGGCATTATGAAATGTAACCCTAGTATTGAACCCCCCCCCCCCAAAGTAGATAAGCAAAATGGAGAAAAACACATAACGATTTAAATATTAAAAAAAATTAATAAAAATGATTCTTCGTAGCTTTAGCAGCCACGCCAGATAGCTCGAAAAACAAGAACCAAGGGGGGGGGAATATGCCTTTCCTTTTTAGACAGTATGGATAAAAATAAAATAAGAAAGATAATATACAGTGGATGTCCCATTATAACTACCCACTGACTAAATAGAAGCTTACATCAATCTTGCACATAAGACCTTCAAATTGCCCCCTGAAACTGTAGTCAAACAATGTGAACATCGCTCATAGAGAACTAAACAGGTTGCCCCCCCCTTCCCCTTATTATTTACGTTAGTTCTTGTGATAAAGGGACTTCCGCAGTTTAAATTGGCACCCCTCTCAGTCGTTGTACAGGAGTACCCCCCGGTGTTATTGTTCGCTCTACCCCCCCCCCTAAGGTAGCGAGGTTTTAAACATAAACCTGAATTCTAATAGACGGGGGCCTACCTCTTGTACCCACGTAATTAAGAACACAAAGCTTGTATAAAGATTAATTCAGTTAACCGAGGTAAGGATCCCCTGGATAAATACAACTACAGAAGATGCAACCGAGTCCCCCAATAAAATTTAAGATATAGAAAAAAAAAAACCAAAAATAAAAAAAAAAAAGGAAAATGATCAAATCCCCGTTAAAAAAGAATAAAAAAAATTATGTGAAAAAAAAACCCCATTGCCCCCCCTGAAGCTAAACCTACAATAAGCTACCCAAGAGCTGCCCCCATCCTTGATAGGATGGCACAGTCCACTTTTTTAGCAAGAAGCTTGAGTATGATAACAGAGAGATGAATGTCCATCCTTAGCCCACTAACGAACCCATGAAGACTGTGCTTTAAGAAGCGATCCGGTTGTGGATACAGGCTTTAAACAAGTAAAAACCCTACCCACCCCCCTCTGAAGCCCCCCACAAATTAATTGTTAATCTGGCCCCACCCACCCCCCCCGCTAGTTGGCTATACGATCCCAGCCCACCACAGCTGAGATGAAGAGAGCTCCCCCCCCCCCCCTATTGGATTAGTCCCAGAACCCCCCCACAGACAGTCCAGAACCAGAGTATCCCAACAGGAAGAACTTGAGACGAAGGAAACCGAGGAGACCTGAGAAAAATAAAGGAGAATATTAAAACGCAGTCAAACACAAATAAAAAAAAAGCAAAAATATAAAAAAAATAAAGCAAGCAAATAAAATAAAAAAGGAAAAACAAAGAGTCGAAAAAAGAAAAAAAAAAGAGTACGCAACAAGCATAAAAACTGAAATTTCTGTGCAATTAAACCCCCCAAACGAAGTAAAAAAAAATAACTAAAAGATGACGATCTAGAACGGAGTTAAAAAATGAACATGAGAGGAAACAAAAAGAAATGTGAAATAGCGAAGAACTCCACGAAGTAAAAGTCTAGCCCCCATGGAAGTGTCGATTAGTAGCAGCGTATAAAGTAACAAGACCCACTGTCAAACAACTCGGTGTATCAACATTAGTTAAGAGCAATAAAACAACCCCATGAAACTCAAACATTTTAAAAACTTAAGCCAGTTGGGAGAGAAACCAAAATGAAGAGGAGACAACCTGAGAGCAAGAGTAGACTATGTTCTCTCCAACCCAGATTCCCCCATGCAGTTTACCGCCACCCTAAAAAAGCGTTGAACAAGGGTCCAGGCCCGTTGACTCCCTCCATTAGTTTAGAAGAGCTGGAGTAAGTTAAGGACCCATAAAGCGATCAACAAACAACGAGTCCAAAAACGGAAAATAAAATAGGTCAACAATTGCTGAAAGACAACCATGCTATGTCATGTGGGAATGTAAAAGAAAAAACACAAAAAGAACAAATATACACTGATATGCAAACACCCTCCTCCGAGAAACCGTGCGGATACCTGATCCCCCTTGAGTTCTTCCCCCATTTTTTTTTGTTAAATTTCCCCCCTGAATTACCTTTTCCCTCAGAACCCCCAAATTTGTCAGGACGTTACCAGAAAAGTAGGGATGTTAAATGTGTGTACTAGGGCTATTCCCTAGATGTGGTAAGCGTCCCCCCCAAAAAACATCGATATGCGCGAGCCTCCCCCCCCCGCAGCCTTCTAGTTGACCAAGGAGTAAGCACCCAGACGGATTTTGCCCAGGGAAATGCCCCCCCACCCCCCCAGCATGCTCCGGAACCCACATTTCGATCCTTTCCAGTCCAGGAGTCGAACCCGTAAACCCCTAAAAAGCAGTGCAGACCACCTCACTGCCCCCCCCCCTGAAAAAAAACCCTCCCCCCTAAAAAAAAAAAAAAATTAAACCATTATATTCATGTGCCCCCCCCATACTGCCTTATAAAACTTTTTCCTCCAATAACCAACTTATTTCCACCAACAAAGTTAGTACCACCCAGTCGAGACTTTCTAGATCCCCTTCCCAAAAAAAAAAAAACGAGCTAGAAATTTGTAATTAAAAAATAAGTTGGCATAGTGACTAGTTAAATGAAAAAAATGAAGGCTTTCCTGTATGCCAAGATGCCCCCCCCCCCCCCCCGCCAAAATATGGCCTTAATTTAAAAAAAAAAAGAAAAAAAAAAGTAACATTACTAAAAATCACCAAGAGAGCACTTGATTAATGACCAGGCTCTTAAAATAAGAAAAAAGACGATAAGTAGACAAAAGAATAGCCAAAGATAAAAGAAAGAGACGAGATTATTGATTCGAGATATAAAGACAGAGAAATACAAAATTATAGTTTGTATTATTACGAGAAGCGTGCAAAGAATCATTCAGAATGTTGGAGAGAACGAAAATTGAACACCCCACCCAACTCTAGACTAGTCACATTATTCAGAGATTAATGCCAGTCCTACACCCGTATGTCTAACCTGAGCGATGAAGGGACCATGAAACGGAGGTGTTATGTGAGGAGCTTAACGAAAATTTGAGGACACCCCCCCCCTGCCTAGAATGTCCCCCCCCCCAGAGTGACCAAAGAAGATATGATAACCCACCAGAGAGGATAGGAACCCCCACCCCCAAGCGAGAGAGAGTTCCCCTGAACCCTCAGACTAGAGGGAAAGCAGATGAGTATTCCCAAACCCGGGTGGGCCTAGAGTCAAAGCCCCTATTCCTTTATGAGCACTGGATATTAGATGTACCCCCTTTAAGCCCGATGACCCCCTCTAAAACAGCCAGCCCCCCACCCCACCCATAGCCCCACCGAGAGTTAATAGCCCACCCCCTAAGCCCCATTAGTATTTTTTTTATAAATTTTATTTTTTTATTTAGATTTTTATTTACATTAGAGAAGCCCCACCATCCTCAATTGAAAAACATAGCAAGCAGAAAGAGAGATGTCAGAGACATACCCAGCAGGATTGCAATTGTAGGTGATAATAGCCTGACGTTATTAAGCCACATCGAGGAGGATGAGAGCTTCCCCCCCCCCCCCCAGATACAAAGACTGAATATCCATCTTGGGAAGAGAGGAGAGGGGAGATCAAAATAGCCCCCTCGAGCCCCCCCCCCGCCCCTGAAGTTTCCTTGACCCGGGAATCGTGTACCCCCCTCCTATTGGAGGCCAGATAGTAATCCCCCCCAGTATAGGGGCCACGAGAAAGTCCCTCCCCACAGCCCCCCAATTATTCCCCCCCCCCCCCCTCATAGAGATTTAAACGATATTAAGAGATTGCTTAGGCGGGGCTTGCGAGCCAATGTTGGGGCCAGTTTCCCACACTTGGGCCCCCCTCTTTTCCCAAAATTTTCCCCCGCCGGGGGTGGCTTTAGGCCCCGCATCGGGGTGGAAGAGAGCCTGGTGAAGATCACGGCCAAGAGAGACGGGGACAGAGTCTCCAGACCCAGGCTGAAGGGGCAGAGATCAAAGACTCAACCTACGCTCCGCGGCAAGATGGGAGTTAACAAGACCGCTACGCGAACCCTTGTCCCCTGAAGAAGAGACGGAGTAGCGCCCATTGACAGCGCTACCAGGGATGCTTCACCAATGTTATCGCCAGCATAGAGAGATTTAAGAAGAGCAAGACGGCCTACAAGGGTCGAGCATAGTTAGAGATGGGTAGAGAGCGAGTGGCAAACGCCGGATAATGGTCAATAGTAGGAATGTGCGAGGGAGACCCAGATCAGGGAGAGGCATCTCTAAAGCTCAAACCAGAGTATAAATAGAGTAAAAAGAAGCTAGAAGAAGATCGGCAGTACACATTGAAGAAGTTTATTTCTGCAAGTTTGAGAGAGGACTTGAGAACCACTAGAGAGATAGAATGAGCATGACGGCACTCTGCTCCGTTAGAGAGCATATAAAGATGTTTAGAGGTCAGATATGAATCAATGGATGTCCTAGATTCAAAGAAACAGAACTGAGAGAGGGAACCTAGTAGTAATACGCGTAATCCGGTCAATTAGTGACCTCATGTCAAGATGAGAGTCTAGAACATGAGAGGCAAGAAAGAGAGAAAAGCTTCGGTAAGACACGCCTGCAAGGTAGGCAGGGAGCCACACTAGAAGTACATGAGTCTGACGGAGAGTTAACAAGAACACCGAAGCTAGAGAGACCACTGACTCTAGAGGAGGCGAAAAATTACAGAGTAGGATGCACATGAGGTGGACACAGGTTTCGAGCCCTGTCTGGGAATGATCCCACATGCCGCAGAGCAACTTGGGTCCGTGAGCCACAACTACTAGACCCTGTGAGTCTGGGAAGCCTGTGCTCTCAATACAAGAGAGGCCCATGATAGTGAGAGGCTCGTGCACCGCGATGAAGAGTGGCCTCAGCATTGCCACAACTAGAGAAAGCCCTTGCACAGAAACGAAGACACAACACAGAGCCATAAATGGTAATTAATTAAATTTTTAAAAAAAAACTAGAAATAGAGCTAATACGAAGTCCGTGAACTCAAAAATATTGACTTCAGACAGTATAAGTTCATGATACGAAGGATAACTTTGCAAAAGAGACAGCACCCTAATTCGCGTGGGCCACTAGCTACAAAGATAAGGACATCACTTCGCAAGAGATGTCCAGATACTCAATATCACTGGAGCCAAGATGTTACACATATATATTGGAATATTAGGAATAAAAAAGATTCTAAATTATCGAGATTTGTAGACCGGAAAATCGTAACAGACGCTATAGTAAATGATAAAGATTATGATAGGAAAGTCAGACAGTAAAAAGACAAATATCATTATGATATCCGCTTAAAAGGACTTTAATGAAAAGGTACAATATCTTATAATGAACAGAAGATAGAGGGAAATAGACGTTCCAAAAATTATTTATGGTTAAATATGGAAAGAAGGGAGAGATAACAAATTGAGGAAATTAATTGGAGATATACATTAAATACTATAGAATCATTTCTAATAATAGAGACCCTGAAGGATTTCTGTTCACCATACATCTTAGGACAGGGTCATTCCAACCATGAGAATTATTTATAGTCAAGCATTTGTAATCTAGTGCTCCCCAAATTCTCCATCTTTTGAGTCCTACCCTTTTCATAGTATCGAAATAAGATGGTTCAAGCAGCCATCTCAATACTGTACCTCTGCCACTGGTATAACCCATTAGATTTCCATGGAGGGCTTATGTTTGGATGAGTCCATCCTGACTCCTACTTCCTCATCATAGCCTGCTCCTGATAGGTTTTCGTCACTTTGGGGTCTGCAATGGACTCTACCCACAAAGTACCATGAACACTAGGTTATTTTATATAACAGATTTCTACTTAAGTTTTAGAGTTAATAGAAGGCAATTACAGTCAATAAAGAAAACACCCTCTGGACCTTCAAGATGGCGGAGCAGTAAGACAGGGAGATCACCTTCCTCCCCACAAATACATCAGAAATACATCTACATGTGGAACAACTCCTACAGAACACCTACTGAATGCTGGCCGAAGACCTCAGACTTCCCAAAAGGCAAGAAAATCCCCACATACCTGGGTAGGGCAAAAGAAAAAAGAAAAAACAGAGACAAAAGAATAGGGACAGGACCTGCACCTCTGGGAGGGAGCTGTGAAGGAGGAAAAGTTTCCACACACTAGGAAGACCCTTCATTTGTGGAGACAGGGGGTGGGCAGGGGTGTAAGCTTTGGAGCCACAGAGGAGAGCACAGCAACAGGGGTGCAGAGGGCACAGCGGAGATATTCCCACACAGAGGATGGGTGCTGACCAGCACTCACCAGCCTGAGAAGCTTGTCTGCTCACCCACCAGGGCAGGTGAGGGCTGGGAGCTGAGGCTCGGGCTTTGGAGGTCAGATCCCAGGGAGAGGACTGGGGTGGGCTGTGTGAACACAGCCTGAAGAGGGCTAGTGCACCACAGCTAGCCAGGAGAGAGTCCGGGGAAAAGTCTGGAACTGCCTAAGAGGCAAGAGACCATTGTTTCAGGGTGCATGAGGAGAGGGAATTCCTTCTCTGTCTGCCCACAGAAGGCAAAGCACCACCTAAACGAGCTTCTAGAGATGGGCACAAGCCACGGCTATCAGCTCAGACCCCAGAGACGGGCATGAAATGCTAACACTGCTGCTGCAGCTACCAAGAATCCTGTGTGCAAGCACAGATCACTATCCACACCTCCCCACCCCGGGAGCCTGTGCAGCCCGCCACTGCCAGGGTCCTGTGATCCAGGGACAACTTCCCCGGGAGAACACACCGTGCGCCTCAGGCCGTTGCAATGTCATGCTGGTCTCTACTGCCACAGGCTCGCCCCGCATTCCAATTATAACTACCGTACCTCTCCCTCCCCCTGGCATGAGTGAGCCAGAGCCCCCTAATCAGCCGCTGCTTTAACCCCATCCTGTTTGGGTGGGAACAGATGCCTGAGGACAACCTACACACAGAGGTGGGGCCAAAACCAAAGCTGAACCCCAGGAGCTGTGAGAACAAAGAAGAGAAAGGGAAATTTCTCTATGCAGCCTCAGGAGCAGTGGATTAAATCCCCACAATCAACTTGATGTACCCTGCATCTGTGGAATACCTGAATAGAAAATGAATCATCCCAAAATTGAGGTGGTGTACTTTGGGAACAACTGTAGACTTGGGGTTTGCTGTCTGTGACTGATTTGTTTCTGATTTTTATGTTTATCTTAGTATAGTTTTTAGTGCTTGTTATCATTGGTGGATTTGTTTATTGGTATAGTTGCTCTCTTCTTTTTTTATTATTATTATTTTTAAAATTTTTTTATTTTAATAATTTTTTTAAATTATTATTATTATTTTCTTTCTTTTTTTTCTCCCTTTTCTTCTGAGCCATGTGGCTGACAGGGTCTTGGTGCTCTGGCCTGGTGTCAGGCCTGAGCCTCTGAGGTGGGAGAGCCGAGTTCAGGACATTGGACCACCAGAGACCTCCCGGCCTCACGTGTTATCAATCAGAGAGAGCTCTCCCAGAGATCTCCATCTCAACACTAAGACCCTGCTCCATGCAACAGCCAGCAAGCTCCAGTGCTGGACGCCCCATGCCAATCAACTAGCAAGACAGGATAAAGAAGATGTGGCACATATATACAATGGAATATTACTCAGCTATAAAAAGAAACAAAATTGAGTTATTTGTAGTGAGGTGGATGGACCTAGAGTCTGTCATACAGAGTGAAGTGAGTCAGAAAGAGAAAAACAAATACTGTATGCTAACACATATATACGGAATCTAAAAAAATGGTCATGAAGAACCTAGGGGCAGGATGGGAATAAAGATGCAGACCTACTAGAGAATGGACTTGAGGACACAGGGAGGGGGAAGGGCAAGCTGGGACAAAGAGAGAGAGTGGCATGTACATATATACACAACCAAATGTAAAACTGATAGCTAGTGGGAAGCAGCCACATAGCACAGGGAGATCAGCTCAGTGCTTTGTGACCACCTAGAGGGGTGGGATAGGGAGGGTGGGAGGGAGGGAGATGCAAGAGGGAAGAGATATGGGGATATATATATATGTATAGCTGATTCACTTTGTTATAAAGCAGAAACTAACACACCATTGTAAAGCAATTATACTCCAATAAAGATGTTAAAAAAATAAAATAAAACGTAAAAAACACAAAACAAAACTAGCAAGACAGGAACACAAACCCACCCATTAGCAGAGAGGCTGCTTAAAATCATATTAAGTTCACAGACTCCCCAAAACACACCAGCAGATGCAGTGCTGCCCACCAGAAAGACAAGATCCAGCCTCATCCACCAGAACACAGGTACCAGTCCCCTTCACCAGGAAGCCTACAGAAGCTGCTGAACCAACCTCACCCACTGGGGGCAGACACCAAAAACAATGAGAACCACGAACGTACAGCCTGCGAAAAGGAGACCCCAAACAAAGTAAGTTAAACAAAATGAGAAGACAGAGAAATACGCAGCAGATGAAGAAGCAAGGTAAAAACCCACCAGACCAAACAAATGAGGAGGAAATAGGCAGTCTACCTGAAAAAGAATTCAGAGTAATGTTAGTAAAGATGATCCAAAATCTTGGAAACAGAATGGAGAAAATATAAGAAACGTTTAACAAGGACATAGAAGAACTAAAGAGCAAACAAACAATGATGAACAACACAATAAATGAAATTAAAAAGTGTTTAGAAGGAGTCAATAGCACAATAACTGAGGCAGAAGAATGGATAAGTGGCCTGGAAGATAAAATAGTGCAAATAACTGCCACAGAGCAGAATAAAGAAAAAAGAATGAAAAGAACTGAGGACGGTCTCAGAGACCTCTGGGACAACATTAAATGCAAAACCTTCGAATTATAAGGGTCCCAGAAGAAGAAGAGAAAAAGAAACGGTCTGAGAAAATATTTGAAGAGATTATAGTTGAAAACTTTCCTAAGATTGGAAAGGAAATAGTCAATCAAGTCCAGGAAGCACAGAGAGTTCCATACAGGATAAATCCAAGGAGAAACATGCCAAGACACATATTAACCAAACGATCAAAAATTAAATACAAAGAAAAAATATTAAAAGCAGCAAGGGAAAAGTAACAAATAACATACAAGGGAATCCCCATAAGGTTAAAAGCTGATCTTTCAGAAGAAACTCTGCAAGCCAGAAGGGAGTGGCAGGACATATTTAAAGTGATGAAAGGGAAGAACATACAACCAAGATTACTCTACCCAGCAAGGATCTCATTCAGATTTGATGGAGAGATTAAAACCCTTACAGACAAGCAAAAGCTAAGAGAATTCAGCACCACCAAACCAGCTTTACAACAAATGCTAAAGGAACTTCTCTCTGCAGGAAATACATGGAAGGAAAAGACCTACAAAAACAAACCCCAAACAATTAAGAAAATGGTAACAGGAACATACATAGTGATAATTACCTTAAATGTAAATGGATTAAATGCTCCAACCAAAAGACATAGACTGGCTGAATGAATACAAAAACAAGACCCGTATATATGCTGTCTACATATAGCTGATTCACTTTGTTATACAGCAGAAACTAACACAACATTGTAAAGCAATTATACTCCAATAAAGATGTTAAAGAAAAAAAAAAGAAAACACCCTCAAATTTAATAGAAGACATCACTGTTCCTAGAAATATATTGGCCATTATCCCTCTTTAGGAATTCCTCATTGGCTGGGAATCTCTGTACTACCTTAACCTCCTGACATGTTGCTGGTGCACTTTTCCCTCTCCAGCTTTGTCATATATCTCCCTATTTCTTCCTAATCTTCTGGAAACTCAAAATTTCTTCTTTGTTTGTTTACTTTGGGATCCTTGTGCTTGGTGGGACCATCTTAATCCACCTCTGAGATTTTAGTAATGTTGACTCTAGAATGAGAAGGGGTTGAAGCTTCCATCCATCTTCTATGGTGGCTTCATGGGCACTATGTAAAATTTTCCACTTTCCACTAAAAGACCAGATATGTCTACACACCTAGGGACACTGAAAAAATGCAGCTTTGGCAAAGACACAAAAATACCTATTGTCCTTTTTCCTCAGGATGACAGGTGTCTACTCCTCTAAAATTTATACAATCAGGAAGGGTTATTCAAGTAGTAAGTCAAGAAAATTTGTTTCAATGTGAATTTCTGTGTCCAGCTAGACAAAGAAGCAAATGCCAGCTTCTATTCCAAAATATTTTTAAAGTTCTCTTTCAGGCATTGTTACAAGAGTGCAATCTCAATTCAGAAAGAAGAAAATCTATATCTATATAAATATATAAAACAAATCTAGAAGAAAAATACAAGCAACTGTTAGTGTAGTTACATCTGAGGAGTGAGGTTATTTTGAAGGAGTTCTGTGGGAGGGGGAATAGAAGGACTAAGTAGTAAGAGGGATTTTTACTTTATATAGTACATATGTATGCATGTTTTTAAAAAATCAAATGTATTATTTTTGTCATTGTATTTAAAATTTAAGAATAAAGCATCCTGGCATTAAAGAAAAATAAAGTTGTAGACAAAGAAACAAATGTCAGCTTTATAATATTCCTCAGCAATGCTAAGTACCAGAAAATAATGGAATGTATATTATAATTTTGATGGAAAAAAATGTATAAGAGAAAAATTTTGTCCTCAGCTATTTTTCCATTCCTGATGGTAACAGAAAGATATCCTCCAATATTCAAAGGCTCAGCAAGTATACCATGCTCATACTCATATGGAAAAAAATGTGTTATGTGTGATGTATGTACTTCTATGTTTTATTCCAGCTGCTCAGGTAAAGACTGAATGTAAAGAATCAAAGAACACTGAATGTAAAGAATCAAATCAAGTATAAAATGATTGAAGAAGAATGTAAATATCAGTAAAACAGAGAATTCATTAATCCATTCAACAAATATTTATTGAATACCAATTGCGTATCAGGCACGCTTCTAAGGTCTTAGATGCATCATCAGCAAATAAAACAAAGACCTCTGTTAAAATAAAAGACCCAGAATTGCCAGAGCAATCCTGAGGAAAAAGAACAAAGCAGGAGGCATAACTGTTCCAGACTTCAGACAATACTACAAAGCTACAGCAAGCAAAACATCCTGGTATTGGCACAAAAACAGACATATGGGTCAATGGAACAGAATAGAGAACCCAGAAATAAACCCACACACCGACGGTCAATTAATCTTTGACAAAGGAGGCAAGAATATACAATGGAGAAAATACAGTCTCTTCAGCAAGTGGTGTTGGGAAAGTTGGACAGCTGCATGTAAATCAATGAAATTAGAATACACTCTCACACCATACACAAAAATAAAGTCAAAATGGCTTAAAGACTTAAATATAAGACATGACACCATCAAACTACTAGGAGAGAACACAGGCAAAGCATTCTCTGACATAAATAGTACCAATGTTTTCTTAGGTCAGTCTCCCAAGGCAATAGAAATAAAAGCAAAAATAAACAAATGGGACCTAATCAAACTTATAAGCTTTTGTACGGCAAATGAAATTATAAACAAAATGAAAAGACAACCTACAGACTAGGAGAAAATATTTGCAAACAATGAGACCAACAAGGGCTTACTTTCCAAAATATATAAATAGCTCATACAATTCAGTGACAAAAAAACTAAACAACCCAATCAAAAAATGGGCAGAAGACATTTCTCCAAAGAAGACATACAGATGGCCAACAGGCACATGAAAAGATGCTCAACGTAGCTACAATGAGGTACCACCTCACACTGGTCAGAATGGCCATCACTAAAAAGTCTACAAATAACAAATGCTGGAGAGAGTGTGGAAAGAAGGTGGGAATGTAAGTTGGTGCAGCCACTAAGGAAAACAGTATGGAGCTTCCTCAAAAAATTAAAAACAGAGCTACCATATGATCCTGAAATCCCACTCCTGGGCATGTATCCAGAGAAAACTCTAATTTGAAAAAAATATATGCACCCTAATGTTCATTACAGCACTATTCACAATAGCCAAGACATGGAAACAACCTAAATGTCCATCAACAGATGAATGGATAAAGAAGATTTGAACATATATACAATGGAATATAAGTCAGCCATAAAAAAAATGAAATAATGTCATTTGCAGCAACATGGATGCACCTAGAGATTATTATACTAAGTGAAGTAAGTCAGAAAGAGAAAGAGTAATACCATGTGATATCACTTATATGTGGAATCTAAAATATGACACAAATGAACTTATCTACAAAACAGAAACAGACTCAGAGACATAGAGAACAGACTTGCAGTTGCCAAGGGGG
>JANTQK010009275.1:6495-36384 GCA_029224305.1 Caperea marginata
CGGAAGGGGGCCGCTGGTCTGGAGATGCGGCCCCTGCAGTGGGGTGGACCTCTGGTCTGGGGAGGGCGGGGGTGGGGCGGGGGGAGGATGGTGGGGCGGTGCCTCTAGGCTGAGCTCAAGGTCGAAGGCTTTGGGTTGGGCTGGGGAAGCTAGCGAGCCTAGGGGAGTGGGACCTGTTGCTCTAGGATTGGGCGCCTACACGGGGCCCCCGCGCGGGGGGCGGGGCCTCAACCTCGAGACAGCCACGGGTTCTAATTGCAGCTGGGCTTGCAGGAATTGGGGTCTGGCCTGAGACCGGGCCCAGGACCAAGGAGGGGAAGTAGTGAGGACGGTGGAATTGAGCTTCAAGATTGGGCCTCTGTGTGGTGGGGAGGGGCCCCTTCTGGGGGTGAGTCGAAGGACAGGACAGCGAGGCTGCGTCTACAGCTCCAGATTGGGCCACGAGATAGGGCCTGTGTGCAGGGCATGGGGCCTCAATTTGCGGTAGAGTACCAACCCCGAGTTCCAGAAAGAGGCGGGGCTTGCCGAGTCCAGGTCCAACTTGGCATCTTTATAAACAAAGAGAAAATAAAATAGAAACACTCTACCTTTTCTCTCCTTGACAGTCGTTTCCCTGGAATGGGCAGGGATGCCCCGCATCGAAGTAGTGTCTCCAGCACTGTGTCCCTGTGAGGCTGGGGATGAGACAATGGAGCAAGGACCGAGGCTCCAGGATAGGGCAGCAGGACAGCGCCTCAAATGGGGTGGGGTCCCAACAGGAAGGAGTAGGGAGGGCCTGCGGATCCAAAACCAGAGTTGCCAGTCGGCCTCTGTGCCGAGGGCTGGTGGGGGTGGCAGAGAGAGGCAGCTTCTGCTTTGAGGTTAGGTCCTCAAGCTGGAGGGCAGATGCTTTGGGGATCCCCACGGCCCTGGCTTCTCTGGCCCAGGTGCTGGAGGACAGAGGTCCACACTAGTTAGAGCTCCGTGAATGTAAATGGCACCTGGGACTGGGTGGGGGCATCTGTAGCACCAGGGTGGAATTTTCCTTCTCTCAGTCTCTGGCGCCTTGATAAGAACCTCCAGGAAATCCTCTCTCCCTCCTCCCAACATCTGGCTGCACCCACCGTGTCCAGTGAAGTGGAACCACATCCCCTCCCCGGGACCTGACTTTGAAGGAACTGGGGGGAGGAAGAGTTTTATAACTGCAGTGCCAGCATCAGTGTGCATCCCCAGGTCCCCCACCTGCTCGAGCTGCCCCCTTCAAGCTGCGAAGGGCGAGGTCCACCAGAGCTAGGCATAGAAGTTTTTCTCTTTGTTTGTTTGGCATTTTATTCAGCCACTGCCAGGTCTTTGCTTCCCCCCAGTATCAGGGTCTGGCCTGTTCCCTGTGCCTCCCGCATGCTTCATCTCCCCACCTCCCCACCTCTCTCCCCTCTCTCCCCGGCACTGTCTCTGTCACACAACCCTGAATCCCTACTGAAGCAGCGTGCTGACATCTTTGTAAAAACAAATTTAATTTTCTTCCCTTTTTGGGACAGATGGAAAGAAATTGACGTCTTTGTCTCAAACAGAAAAAAAAAAAGATATACCTCTTTTCCCTTTGACAGTCATTTCCTTGGAACAAAAGCCTTTCCGCTGTCTGGGAGGCTGTCACTCCAGCAGGGGCTGAGCTAGCATTCAGGGGCTTTGGCACTTAGGCACCAAGGTGGGCTTTGGACACATTAGGGGTAGGGATGCCCTTAGTGGGCAAAGCATAGTCCCCTTCTCAGGAAGCCCCAGACCTGGGAATTTCCTTCCCTCAGGAAATGGCTCTACTAGGACCCTGGAAGATGTGGGGCCATGCCCAGCACTCAGATCCAGGCTGCTAAGCTACCAAGGCCTGGGGTCCTAGCCCACCTAGCCCACCTTCACCATCCAAATGGATCCTTGGACTATAGAGATCTCTGTGTCTGAATGGCGGGGTGCCAGCAAGGCAGGGGACACACTCCTGGACACTTGTTATCACTTGGGACCCCTCCTGCTAGTGCCTTGTGGAGATGTCATACAAAGGGGACAATTTAGGAACTGGGGAAGACTCCTGAAGGAGGTGATATTGGAGCCAGGCGTGTTTCTTCTCCTTGTAAAGACTGTGTCCCCTTCAACCCCTCCTACAGGACAGGCCTGTCTCGAGGCTGCTCTGGATCCACTCACTGCCATTTCCTGTGGCTGTAACAGATCTGCCTGTTTTGTTGTTGTTGTTGTTTGTTTGTTTTTTACCACTTCTTATATATAAATTTGTCTTGGAGTCATCAGGGGCTGATTACTTCATGTGCACACTGGGCACTGGGACTCGGAAATGAGTCACATACGGCCCTGCCCTCAGAAAGTTCAAGCCCATGCTCAGACAAAAGCATAAACAGATCTTTGCATCTCAGTGTGATGCATTCCGTGACAGGGAGGGTGGGGGTGTCACAGGGAAGTGCCTTTTCTATCTTTTTACTGAAACCTGTATTTGTAGCAATTCTGGAAGAGGTGGAAAGGGTCAGAGGGCCTTCAAGGATGACTAGGAGTTGACCGCCGAGAAGAGAGAACAGCGTGTGCAAAAGCATGGAAATGTTCAAGTGCTTGGCAAACCCAAGAAGTTGTGTGTAGCCGGAGTGTGGGGCTTAGCCGAAGGCTTCTGTGTGCCAGGCCCCATGCCACGTGCTTGATGCACATCATCCCTCTGATCCTCATGACAGCCCAGTGGGGCAAGTGTATTGCCCTTATTTTATTTTTATTTATTATTTTTGGCTGTGTTGGGTCTTCGTTGCTGTGCGCGGGCTTTCTCTAGTTGCGGCGAGCGGGGGCTACTCTTCGTTTCGGTGTGCGGGCTTCTCATTGCGGTGGTTTCCTCTTGTTGTGGAGCATGGGCTCTAGAGCGTGCGGGCTTCAGTAGGTGCAGTGCGTGGGCTCAGTAGTTGTGGCTTGTGGGCTCTAGAGCACAGGCTCGGTGGTTGTGGCGCACGGGCTTAGTTGCTCCGCGGCATGTGGGATCTTCCCGGACCAGGGCCTGAACCCGTGTCCCCTGCATTGGCAGGCAGATTCTTTTTTTTATTATTATTAATTAATTAATTTATTTTTAGCTGTGTTGGGTCGTCGTTTCTGTGCGAGGACTTTCTCTAGTTGCGGCAAGCGGGGGCCACTCTTCATCGCGGTGTGCGGGCCTCTCACTGTCACGGCCTCTCTTGTTGCCGAGCACAGGCTCCAGACACGCAGGCTCAGTAGTTGTGGCTCACGGGCCTAGCTGCTCCGCGGCATGTGGGATCCTCCCAGACCAGAGTTCGAACCCGTGTCCCCTGCATTGGCAGGCAGACTCCCAACCGCTGCGCCACCAGGGAAGCCCCGCGGCCTCTCTTGTTGCGGAGCACAGGCTCCAGACGCGCAGGCTCAGTAGTTGTGGCTCACGGGCCTAGTTGCTCCGCGGCATGTGGGATCTTCCCAGACCAGGGCTCGAACCCGTGTCCCCTGCATTGGCAGGCAGATTCTCAACCACTGCGCCACCAGGGAAGCCCGGCAGGCAGATTCTTAACCACTGTGCTACCAGGGAAACCCCAGTATTGCCCTTATTTTAGACAAGAAGTCAGGCTCAGAGAGGTCAAGCCACTTACCCCTAAGTCACAGAGCCCGTTTGTTGGTGGTGGCAGAACTCAAGTCAGTGGAACTCCAGGGTCCAAGTTTCCAGTGAATTCCAGGCATTGTTGAAGTAGAAGAGCCTTAGTAGCTGACATCCTGGGATGAGGTTTTTGAAGACTTAAAACTAAATGGAAAAATCTGAGGGAAAAGGGCAGTTTTCCATGAAGTTTTGTTCCTCCTGAAGCTCTCCAAATCTTCACGTTTCAAAGTGTATTGTGCATGATGCATTTTAAAGCTCCAAGTTGACAGTGTAGTTCTAGATCATCACAGAGCTCTCAAAGCGGTGGAGTAGGTCTGGTTTCTTCCAAAATTTCCACTCCTCTCTTTTCGAGAGGTGGGAGGAAAGTTTTTGCCTCTGGTTTCAAAATGTCCTACAGTTTCATATCTCTTCTTGTAATAGAAGTAGTGGTTAATTAAGGCTGGAGTCAGATCTTGGCTTTCCCTCTCTGTGCCTCAGTTTCCTGATCTGTAGAATGGACTTCCTTCATGGGATTGTTGTGAGGATTTAATGAATTAATGTATATATAGGGCCCAGCACATCAGCTCTTAGCACATGGTAAGTAGCCGCTATTACTTAAAAGTGGAGCTGCAGTGTAAGGTCAGAGCTAGAGACCTAGACGGAAAAGGAGATGAGCTTTCAGGGGTAGTGATGAAGAGAAGAGATGGGGAGACCCAGACTGGGGATCCCCCTGCATCTTAGGCTTAGGAGCCACAATGGAGAGTGAGAAGCTGCCAGAGAAGCAGGAGGAGGATGGGGAGAATGTGCTGCCATGGAAACCGGAGGATGGCGTTTCCAGGGGGAGAGAGTGATGGATAATGTCAAGTGTCATGTAAGAGAGGTTGGGTGGGGAGGGCAGGAGGGTGATGGGAGTAAACCAGAGCCCTCAAGTTCAGTCTTCTGCATGGCCTGGGAAGCCCCAACAATAGATTCAAATCTCAGCTGTGATGCTAACCGGCTGGCTGTGTGACCTCAGCAAAGGACTTGCCCTCTCTGAGCTTCTGTTTCCTCCTAGATTTAAGACGAGGGAACGAGTCAGTCTCTAATATGATGCTCAGTTTCTAGTAAGTGTCCTGATTTTGCCGGATTATTGGCCACTTGCTAGCAGTGTGATCTTAGGCAAGTCACTTCACTTCCAAGCGCTCTCTCTGAAGGATAGAGATGCTGCCTGGCACATAGTAGGCCCCCAATACAGGGTTATCCTGTAATAGTAATGGGGGAAGCAGCCAGAAGCTGCTGTCTAAGGAGGTTTGTTTGGCTTGGAACTTGAAATGTTCCCCAAGATGGAGAGGGGTCACTATGTCCTGTGAGGACTTCAAAGAGCAACAGTCCAGGCTGGGCCCCTGCTGGGCCTCCACCCAAAAACCAGCCCCTCCGTCTTCAGCAGCAGATCCTTAGCCTGGCCTCTGCGTGCCTTCCCGCCTGGCAGCTACTGCAGATCTAGGCTGGAAGCCAGCTTGGAGGCTCCAAAACACCTAGGAAGTGATCCCCCCAGATCCTGGCACCAGCATTCGCACTCACTCTCTCTCTCACACACACACTCCTTTCTCTTATCATTTATATTCTCATCATCATGTCTTCCTTTATGTCATTTCTGGGCACTGAGCACATAGTGCTGGGTGTTGGGGGGAGTGACAGGAGAGGGTCAGGACTCTCTAGCAGGGGCTAGAATAGCAGGCTGTGTGGTTCTGGTGGCGGGCAGCTTGGAAATTCAAAATGGGGGCCAGAGAGGGGCTGGTGAGGTGCCTTCCTGATGGGCTTCCTGATGGAGCGGAGCGCTAGGCTTGGGGGTCGCTCCGGTTCTGGCTCCACGAGCACCACCTTCATGAGCCCCACCTGTGCGCAGCTCTTCCCAGGCACAGATCTCAGTGCGAGGCCAGTGTAAGCATAACAGGTAATACAGCATGCAGGGCCCTTCATTGCTCTAGGCACTTTACATGGGGTAACATTTCACCTTCACAGCATGACTTTGAAGTAGGCATTATTACCCCTAT
Source organism: Caperea marginata (assembly GCA_029224305.1). Taxonomy (NCBI): domain Eukaryota; kingdom Metazoa; phylum Chordata; class Mammalia; order Artiodactyla; family Neobalaenidae; genus Caperea; species Caperea marginata. The sequence goes on from JANTQK010009275.1 coordinate 12,121, forward strand.
TTTACAGATGAGGAAACTGAGGCTCAGAGAAGGGAATGACTTGCCCAAGGCCACACGGCTCGTCCATGGCTGGGCCACCTAGAATGCTGTTTTAGGTGTGTCGAGTGCGCTTGCTCGGCTTTCCTCCTCCTGGCTCCCAAGAGGACACTCTGTGATTACACACACAGATTACACACTCTGTGTGGTACTGGGGAGACCCTTGTGCCCGGCTGGCAGGTGCGAACTGAGCATCCTCCTGCCAGGCTCTGTGCCTCGTCACCTTGGCAGCAGGGGCACAGGCCAGCCATCCAAGAAACGGCTGTGACTTTGGCAGGTCGCTCTCCCTTCCAGTTTCTCCCTGCCTTGGAAGACCTGCTTGTTCTGTGATTTTTTTTGACTGCCTGCCATGTCTTTGCTGTGTGACTTCGGGAAAGTCACTTCACTCTTTGAGCCCGTTTCCTCCATCGTGGATGACAACGCTTATCTGGTAAGAAGTTGTGAAGATTTACAAAGAGGCTATGAGTGAAGCACCTGTCTGTTTGGGTCACACAAGTGTTCCTGGCAACTGACACTGCAACTGGCACAGGGCAATTGTTCTACGGAGTGGATGAAGGAGTGTCAGGCAGAGGAACCGGGTTTGGTAACACTATGCCTGGTGCATAGTAAGTGCTCAACAAATGGAGCTTTTTAATGTCATCTAACATGACACCTTATACCCGCTCCGACCCCCGTCTCTAAGTGCTGTAGGTGGGTCAGGAGCAAAGAACTTTCCTTTTTAACAATCTCCTTGAGTTTCAGAAGCGGGGACAGCATGCATCAGAGAAGCAAATTTCAAGAGGATGTCTTCTCTCCAAGTACCTTCTGCATAGCTGTCCCCTTTTGTCCTCACCGGGACTGCCCGCCCAGGGACCCGAGATTGGGGCACAGCCTGGGAGGGAAGAAAGGTCCCCGGGTGGCACTGGCCTGGGCCTTCTGGCTTGCATGTTTGAGTCATGGGGATGGAGTCCCTTGGCGGGTGTTGGTGCAGGTGACATCCATCTGATGGGGCTCATCTTCTAGAATCTCCTCTTGGAATGAGTCCCAAGCCAGGAGACAGGGAATGTGGGTTTGACTCTCCATCCTCCACTTGCTGACTGTGTGCCCCTGGGCAGGGCTCTGTCCCTCTCTGGGCCTCTGCACAATGGAGGGGCAGAGGCAGGAGTTGATGGGTTCCGAGTGTGCTGCCATCCTGGGAGAGAAAGAGACATTTCCCTCATGTTCTTTGATCCCAGAAGCAGACATCTATTGGTAAAATCCCCTGGGCATTTGCCCAGAGACTGGGCAACCAGAGACCCCCTGGGGGTCTGGTGTTTGTAATTGGAGCCGCCACCCTTTGGGGGTGATGGAGGCAGGCATGTCAAAATGAACTTGACTCAAACACCTGGCTTTTGCCTCTCCCAGGTCCCATTTTGGGACCAAGGACCCAACCTTCTGTTTTCCCAATAAAGTGAGCCCTATTCTCAGTGTCCACATCTCTGGCTGTTTCTTTTGCTCACCCTCTGTGGTCCCCTCATGAGGGGGGCCCAGTCTGGGGGGTGACATAGACCTGCCCGCTCTCACTGAGTGGAGAGTGTAGCCCTACCCTCAGGACCTGTCTCAGAGGGAGATGCTACACTGTCCTTAGAACCCCAGCTGATGGGAGAGACGGTCACACGAGGCAGCTGTAGGCACTTCCTAGAATGTCTCCCACCCCCACCCCTCCAGACTGGCTCCTCCTTCTTCCCTGTGGCCCACCCCCTAATCTAAGGCCCTTGTCCTCCAGAGCCCTGCCCACACGCCTCTTGGGGCTCCCACTAACCTCCCTCACCTCTTCCACCCTCCTCCCACCTGCCCTACCGTGACCCTGCCTTTGGTCATAGGAGCCCCAAGTCTCCTTGCCCTGATGGTTACTCAGTAACTCTGGAACGGGAACTTCCTGCCCAGGATGTTCCTCCCCACCATGTGTGACTGGGTCCTTAAGAGAGCACCAGGGCACAGAGCCCCTCTTCCCCTCTGGGGCAACCTCCCTTTCGAACCCCAGCCCTGGGCTGCCCACCTGGGCCCTGCTGTGTCAAGGTGAAAAGCCCCAACTCTGGTGGGTGCCCTGACCCAGACTGGGATCTCACCCCACCCCCAGCTGCAGACTGTGTGGGCAGCGGTGGAGGCAGGGCTACCGGGCTGCGGGGAGGTGGGGGGGTTAGGGAGGGGCCTTGACTGCTTGGCCTCACTCTACTCAGGGAGCGGCTCAAGTCCAGACCTCCCAGAGGCTCTGCAGCTCTGCCCAGAGCGGACTCCCACTGAGACTGGGAAGAACAACTCTGAAGGTGAGGCGGGGAGGGGAGGGAGAGGAGGGGAGTGGGGAGAGGGAAGCACATGCCAGAGCATTAGGCGTTTATGTGAGTATGTGCACCATAGAGATTTTTTAATTTACCTCTGGAGATGCCCTGAGGAAAAGCACATCTGCAGGACCACTCTGGGCATCACTTTCCTCTTTTGTAAAATAGGATAACAATTACTGTAACTAACTTGCCAGGATTCTCTCGAGGACCCAACAAGACAACAGCTGTGCATGTAACGAGGGCACCTTATTATTAATGGGGAAACACACTCTGCTTTTAACCTTCAGTAGCTTCCAGTTGCCTGAAAAGTCCAGATGACCTCTTGTGCTCCTTCCCAATAGAGGATGCTAGGAGTCTAAGTTCAATCTTTCCTGCCTGCCAACTCAAAATCCCTTGGAGAGCGAGGGGGACCCTCTACAGGAAGGGGACTGCTAAGGCCCAGCCCAAGGGCAGGCGGTTCTCAGAGAAATGGGGCGGGCTGGGCAGACTTCTGTCAGGTGCCAGCTTCTTCACACTTCCAAGTCAGTGCCGCTTCCGCTGCCTCCAGGAAGCCTTCTCTGACTGCACTGTGCTGACCCTTGGCCCTGCCTGGGTATCCCGCAGCTGCTATCAGGGCACCCCCATGCTGAGCAAGACCTGCCCTCTCTCAGCAAGCTGCTGGGCCCTACAGCTCGTCCAGACATAGGGGAACCCAGCTGCTTCCTAAGGGGTTGGGAGGAGAGGGAAGGAAAGACTGGTGGAAGGGAACACGGGGGTTTTTTTCTTCAGTGATGTTTATGGTCATTATAAAATGCTCATTATAGAAACTGAGAATAAGCTTGAAAAGAAGGGGCAAAACGTCATCCATAGTTCTCCATTCTATTAACATTTGGATGTACTCCCTTACCCAGGGGGACCCCCAGGGGGTTCACAGTGATTCCAGAACCCTCTGAAATGGGATATGCACTCTCTGTCAAGTATGTGCTTTGCCACGGGATTCATTGGGTGCCCAGGGCTCCAGGACCCAAAAGGTTAGGAGGCTTCTCTGGGGGTTGGGGGGGAGTCCATACACACCACACAGCCACATGCAAATAGACCTACACTGACCCGGAGGCCACACGTACACATACCTGACTGTGTGCACAAACCTCCGCCACACTCCTTTACACTGCTGGGTACGTTCTGTTCTCTCACCCAGACTCACTCCTGGCACCTGTACACGTATTGTTGACATACACATGCACACGCACGTCTTTGTACACACACCTCCCACCAGGACACACACATTCACACTAATGTGTTCACTGTATGAATGCAGCCTGGTCTGGGAGAAATTTAGGAGAGGCTGCAGGAGGACAAGCTCATTTCACGGACGCTGCTGCCACCTACTGGCCATGTCTTGCATTAGCACCCTTATTTGGTTCCTATTCCTTTCTCCTGTTGTCCACAGCTCATCCACTGGCCCAGCCTTCTCCTCATCCCTGGAAATTGTGGACTGGAACTGGTTTCTGAAAGAGGGTCTTAAATGAGGGAGGCAATCTGTTGGGAGATACTGGGTGAGCATGGAGAACTATAACTGACTGACCACCCTTTATGTGTCAGGCACTGCTGTCCTTTAAAGCTATTACCTCCTTTATTCTTTAAATCCATGGGCCTTATGCAGTGCCTGGCACATGAAAAGTCATAATAAATACTTCAATTGAATAATTTAAAACCTTGAAAGTGAGTTTTTAAAAAAAATTTTAAATTACTTAATTTATTTATTATTTTTGGTTGCGTTGGGTCTTCGTCGCTGCTCGCAGGCTTTCTCTAGTTGCGGCGAGCGGGGGCTACTCTTCGTTGCAGTATGCGGGCTTCTCATTGAGGTGGCTTCTCTTGTTGCAGAGCACGGGCTCTAGATGCACGGGCTTCAGTAGTTGTGGCACGTGGTCTCAGTAGTTGTGGCTCACGGGCTTAGTTGCTCTGCTGCATGTGGGATCTTCCCGGACCAGGGCTCGAACCCATGTCCCCTGCATTGGCAGGCAGATTCTTAACCACTGCGCCACAAGGGAAGTCTGAAACTGAGTATTTTTTTTTTTTTTTTTTTTGTTTCTGTGCTAGGGCCTCCTCTAGCTGTGGCAAGCGGGGGCCACCCTTCATCTCTTCATCGCGGTGCGCGGGCCTCTCACCATCACGGCCCCTCCCGTTGCGGAGCACAGGCTCCAAACGCGCAGGCTCAGCAGCCGTGGCTCACGGGCTCAATTGCTCCGCGGCATGTGGGATCTTCCCAGACCGGGGCGCGAACCCTTGTCCCCTGCATTAGCAGGCAGACTCCCAACCACTGCGCCACCAGGGAAGCCCGAAACTGAGTATTTTTAACAAATGAGGAGCTGGAGGCTGAGAGAGGGGAAGTGACTTGCCCAAACTCACACAGCAGCTTCCTCTGATAGTCAGGATGTTGCTCCATAGAGAAAGAGAAGGAAGACACAGCAAAGCTGAAAATCTTTACTAAGAACTGTAGGTGGCTTCCCTGGTGGCGCAGTGGTTAAGAATCTGCCTCCCAATGCAGCGGAGCAACTAAGCCTGTGCGCCACAACTACTGAGCCTGCACTCTAGAGCCCGCGAGCCACAACTACTGAAGCCCGCGAGCCTAAAGCCTGTGCTCTGCAACGAGAAGCCACCGCAGTGAGAAGCTGCGCACCACAAGTAAGAGTAGCCCCCGCTTGCTGCAACTAGAGAAAGCCCGTGCGCAGCAACGAAGACCAAATGCAGCCAAAAATAAATAAGTAAATAAATAAATTTATATTAAAAAAAAAGAACTGTAGGAAACCCAGCCCAGATCCCCACCCCCAGAGGACTAGGAGAAGCACCCAGAGGTTGATGAGGTCAACCTGGAGGGATGATTTCCCCACCCAAGAAGGTTTCCCTACCCTGAGCTGCTGCCTCAAATTCATTCATTCAACTAATATTTATTGTGCACAGTGTGGCAGGATCTGTGCTCAGACTGAGGATAAGCACTGAATAAACAGATGAAAGTCCAGTCTTTCCCCTTGTTCAGTGTGGGGCTCCAAAAAGGCCCCTTCCTTGCTGTGCCACTTCCATGGGCCCCTGGGACCCCTTTGAGCTTCTCTTCACCATCCTGGCTGTACTGAGTGGATGGAGAATCCAGAATGAGAGCAGAGGGAGATGTGGGTTAGGGGTGGGAAGGGATGGTTCAGCCCGGACGGTCCAGTACTGAGGTTGAGCAAAGACAGCCTGACACCTTGGGTCAGGCAGACCTAGTGTTACCGATCCAGGTTCGTCTGCCTGACACATGGCAAGCCAGACACTGAGATGCCGAAGTTTGCAGCAGAGAAAGGGTTTATTCACGAGGCAGCCAAGGAGACAAGAGAACAAATCTCAGATCTGCCTCCCCGAAGGCAAGGGGCGGGGGATAAAGAAGCAGGGTCTTACGTGTGTGGAAAGGTGGTTGGTGGTAGGGAAAGTGTGAGGTAATCAGGGTTCTGCACAGGTGTATCTGAGTGACGTGGCTTCTTTATAGGATGCATGTTCAACAACGGAGGTGCTTAGCATGGTCTGAGGTGGAGTTTTTGGCCCTCTGATGTCAAAAGGTCATTCATCAGACACCTGTACAGGCCCAGTTTTAGGGTCAGCGGCCCCAACCAGTCTTAGCCAGCTTGCACTGGACAGGAGCTGATTCCAAATTCCTGCAAAACAATGTAAGCCCCCCATTACGGTAGTGACCCATATGTCAGAGGTGTTGTCTCTGCGTCTGAGTCCTCTCTCTCTCTGTCTCCCACCCTCCATGCCCCAGCCTGGCTGCAAGAGGAGGGGCTTAGGATGTGTCCATCTAGACTGACCACACGTGGGTGATATCCGACTGACAGCACTGCAGGGACTCAGACAAAACTCTGTACTGACCAAAGTCCTCGGTGCCAAGCACAGTGCTGGCACTGTCTGGGGAGGCAAGGGCAGGCAGAGAAGGCTTCCTGGGGCTTATGGGCTTGGACCTCCAAGCCTGGAAAGCAAAGGAGGATTCGACTGATGGAACAGAGGATCCCTGAGCAGTCCTGGCTGGAGCAACCTAACTGTTAGGATGTGGCCACACAGAAGGTATGTTGAGTACGGGCTTAGTTCCAGGTAGGGAGCTCTGGAAGATCTGGGTGAAGGCCTTCCTGTGAGGCACGGGCGTGGGGTTGGGAGTGGAGGGGATTGTCTGGGAGACATGAACCCAGATCCTGCTCTGGCTCCAGAATTCCCAACTCTCCCATGGGCACCTCATACTTGACCCCACCAGGCCTAGGGGTGGACTCACCATGGGGTTTATTTGTCAGTCAAGGCCTCACACTTGCACAGGCCCTAGGAAGGACCATGGCCTTGTGTTCACAAGGTCATATGTGTCCATAAAATTGACAAAAGTAAAATACATGAACTTCAGATAGCCTCATCCACAAGAGGGCAGACAGCAGAAGCAAGAAGAACTACAATCTTGCAGCCTGTGGAAGAAAAACCACATTCACAGAAAGATAGACAAGATGAAAAGGCAGAGGGCTATGTACCAGATGAAGGAACAAGATAAAACCCCAGAAAAACAACTAAATGAAGTGGAGATAGGCAAGCTTCCGGAAAAAGAATTCAGAATAATGATAGTGAAGATGATCCAGGACCTCGGAAAAAGAATGGAGGCAAAGATCGAGAAGATGCAAGAAACGTTTAACAAAGACCTAGAACAATTAAAGAACAAAGAAACAGAGATGAACAATACAATACCTGAAATGAACACTACACTAGAAGGAATCAATAGCAGAATAACTGAGGCAGAAGAACAGATAAGTGACCTGGAAGACAGAATGGTGGAATTCACTGCTGCAGAACAGAAGAAAGAAAAAAGACTGAAAAGAAATGAAGACAGCCTAAGAGACCTCTGGGACAACATTAAATACAGGACAACATTTAACACAAACAAACATTTGTCACATATAGGGGTCCCAGAAGCGAGAAGAGAGAGAGAAAGGGACCTAGAGAAAATATTTTGAAGAGATTATAGTCAAAAAACTTCCCTAACATGGGGAAAGGAAAATAGCCACCCAAGTCCAGGAAGCACAGAGGAGTCCCATAACAGGATAAACCCAAAGGAGAAACAGAGCGAGACACATAAGTAATCAAAAGGACAAAAATCTAAAGACAAAGAAAAAATTATTGAAAAGTCAGCAAAGGGAAAAAACGACAAATAACATACAAGGGAACTCCCATAAGGTTAACAGGCTGATTTCTCTCAGCTAGAAAACTTCTACAAAGCCAGAAGGGAAGTGGCATGATATAAATTAAAGTGATGAAAGGGGGCAGAAACTACAACGCCAAGATTACTCTAACCCAGCAAGGATCTCATTCAGATTCGATGGAGAAATCAAAAGCTTTACAGACAAGCAAAAAGCTAAGAGAATTCAGCACCACCAAACCAGCTCTACAACAAAAGCCCTAAAGGAACTTCTCTAAGTGGGAGCAAACACACAGAGAAGAAAAGGACCCTACAAATACAAACCCAAAAACAATTATAGCAGGAAAATGGTCATAGGAACATACATATCGATAATTACCTTTTCAAATGTGAAATGGATTAAACTTCTCCAAGCCAAAAAGACACAGGCTCGCTGAATGGATACAAAAACAAAGACCCATATATATGCTGTCTACACAGAGACCCACTTCAGGACCTAGGGACTACATACAGCCTGAAAAGTGAGGGGATGGAAAAAAGTATATTCCATGCAAATGGAAATCAAAATGAAAGCTGGAGTAGCAATACTCATATCAGATAAAATAGACTTTTAAAAATAAAGAATGTTACAGAGAGACAAGGGAGGGCCACTTTTAAATAATGATCAAGGGATCAATCCAAGAAAGAAGATATAACAATTATAAATATATATATGCATCCAACAATAGGGAGCACCTCAATACTACATTAAGGCAACTGGCTAACCAGCTCTAGACAGAAGGAAAAGTCGAAAGGGAACCATAACCAATAATAATGGTGGGGAACTTTAACACCTCACTAACACCAATGGACAGATCATTATCCAAAAGATGAGCATTAATAAGGAACACACAAGCTTTAAATGACACAATAGACCAGATAGATTTAAATTGATTACTTATAGGACCATTCCATCCAAAAAAGCAGCAGATTACACTTTCATTCTCAAGTGCATGCATGGAAACATTCTCCAGGATAGATTGCACATCTTGGGTCACAAATCAAGCCTCAGTTCGAAATTTAAGGAAAATTGAAATCATATCAAGGCATCTTTTCTGACCACAACACTATGAGATTTAGAAATGAAATTACAGGGGCGAAAACAGGGGAAAAAAAAAACATAAAATCACTTACAAAACACAAACGCTATGGAGGTTAAACATTACATTACTAAATAACCAAGAGATCACTGAAAGAATCAAAGAGGGAAATCAAAAAAAAATACCTAGAGACAAATGACAATGAAAAGCCACGACAATCCAAAAGCCATATGGGATGCAGCAACAAAAGCCAAGTTCTAAGAGGGAAGTTTATAGCAATACAATCCTACCTCAAAGAAACAACAAAATAATCTCAAATAAACAATCTAACCTTACACCTAAATAGAACTAGAGAGAAGAAGAACAAACAAAACCCCAAAGTTAGTAGAAGGAAAGAAAAATCATAAAGATCCAGAGCCAGAAATAAATGAAATAGAAACAAAGACACACACAATAGCAAAGATCTTGTAAAACTAAAAGCTGGTTTCTTTGAGAAGATAAAACAACCATTGATAAACCATTAGCCAGACTCATCAAGATAAAAAGAGGGGAGAGGACGCGCAAATCAATAAAATTAGGAATGAAAAAGGAGGGTTATTTACAAAAGCAGACACTGCAGAAAATACAAAGCATGTCCTAAGAGACTACTACAAGCAACTCTATGCCAATAAATAATGGACAACCTGGAAGAAATGGACAAATTTCTTTAGGAAAGGTATAACCTTCACTAGACTCTTTTAACCAGGAAAGAAATAGAAATATGAAACAGACCAATCACAAGTAAATGAAATTGAAACTGTGGGATTAAAAATCTTTCCAACAAAACAAAAGTCCCAGGACCAGATGGCTTCAACAGGTGAATTCTATCAAACATTTAGAGAAGAGCTAACACCCTTCCTTCTCAAACTCTTCCAAAAATTTGCAGAGAAGAAGGAACACTCCCAAACTCATTCTATGAGAGCCACCATCCACCATCACCCTGATTACCAAATGAGGTGGGGCTCCAACACCCCCCCCCCCCCCCCCTATACTATTACAAAAAAAGAAAATTACAGACCAATATCACTGATGAATATAGATGCAAAAAATCTGCAATCAACAAAATACTAGCAAACAGAATCCAACAACACATTAAAAGGATCATACACCTGATCAAGTGGGATTTATCCCAGGGATGCAAGGATTCTTCAATATACGCAAATCAATCAATGTGATACACCATATTTAAAACAAATTGAAGAAGTAAAAAGAAAACCCATATGATCATCTCAATAGATGCAGAAAAAGCTTTAATTAAGACAAAAACTTTTGACAACTTCAACATTTTATGATTAAAAACTCTCCAGAAAGTGGGCATAGAGGGAAACCTTACCTCAACATAATAAAGGCACATATACGACAAACCCACAGGCAAACATCATTCTCAATGGTGGGAAAAAACTGAAGTTGCATTTCCTCGTAGATCAGGATAAGACAAGGATGTCCACTCTCACCACTATTATTCAACATAGTTTTGGAAAGTCCTAGCCACGGCAATCTAGAGAAGGAAAAAGAAAATAAAAGGAATACAAATTGGAAAAGCGAAGTAAAAAACTCCACTGTTTGCAGATGACATGATACTTATACATAAAGGAAATCCTAAAGATGCTAGCAAGGGAATACTACTAGAGCTAATTAATGGGGGGGGTATTGGTAAAGTTGCTAGGTTACAAAAATTAATGCACCAGAATTCTCTTGTATTCCTATACATCTAAATGATGGAAAATTGGAGAGAGAAATTAAGGAATACGTACCAGTTTACCATTGCAACAAAAGATTGATAAAATACCTAGGAATATAGACCTACCTAGGGAGACCCAAAAGGACCTGAGTATGCGGGGGGGAAAGGAAAACTATCAAGGACAACTTGATGAAAAAGAAATTAAAAGATGATACAAAAGGAATGGAGAGATATGACCATGTTCTTGGATTGGAAAGAATGCACACTTGTGGAAAATGACTATACTTACCCAAAGCAATCTACAGATTCAGTACAATCCCTATCAAAATTTCGATGGCATTTTTTACAGGAAAGGTAGACATAAAAAATCTTAAAATTTGTATGGAGGACACAAAAGACCCGAATATAGCCCAAAGTGGTTGGTTGAGGGGAAAAAAACGGGAGTGGAGGGAATCTGACTCCTGATCTCAGGACTATACATACAAAGCTACACTAATCAAGATCATTATGGTACTGGCACAAACACGGAAATTATAGATCAATGGGATACAGGGATAGATTGCCCAGAGATTAAACCCACGAACCTAGGGTCGAACTTAATATATGACAAAAGGATGCAAGGAATATACAATTGGGGAAAAGGACAGTCTCTTCAATTAGTAGGGTGCTGGGGAAACTGGGACAGCTACATGTAAAAGAATGAAATATTAGAACACTCCCTAACACCATACACACCAAAAATAAACTCAAAATGGAAATTACAGAGCTAAATGTAAGACGGGACACTATCAAAACTCTTGAGGGAGGAAAAACCATAGGAAGAACACTCTTTGACATAAATCACAGCAAGATATTTTTTGAAGCCACCTCCTTGAGGGTAAATGGATATACAAAACAAAAATAAACAAATGGGATCCTAATGAAACTTCAGGGCTTTTGCACCAGCAAAGGGGGACCATAATAACAGGAGTGAAAGAACTACCCTCAGAATGGGGGAAAATAGGGGCAAACGAATAATGGACAAATGATTCAATGGTCCAAAGGATATAAAACAGCTCATGGTGCTCAATATTAAAAAAAACAAACAACCCAAATCCGGGGGGGGGCAGGAATAAATAGACATTTCTTCAACTGAAAACATACAGGGGGGCTGGAAGCACATGAAAGCGACGGAGGGATCACTATTTTATTAGAGGGGGGTGAGGGGGGGGGGGGCGGGTGCGGGGGGGGGAGGCTCACACCGGTGGGGGGCGGGGGGCGTGGGCCCCTACGGGGGGGGGGGGGGGGAGGGTGTGGGGCGGAGGGGGGGTGGGGGGGTGCGTTGGTGGGGGGGGTAAATTGATACAGCCCATATGGGCGGTGGGGAGGTTCCTTGGGGGCGGGGGGGAATTGGGGTATGGGGGCGGGGCAGCTATGGGTGGAGGCGGGGGGGGGGGGGGTAATTCAGTGGGCAACAGGGGGGGGGGTGTTCACTGTAGCACGGTTTGTGGGGGGGGGGGGTGGAAGGGGGCTTGGTGGGCATCGGGGTAGAGGTGAATGATGAGGGTGGTGGGTGGATAGGTACAATGGGGCGTGGGGGTGTTGGGGGGGATGAAACTAGGGGCTTTGGTAAAGACACTTGCATCTAGGGGGGTTGGGAGGTGGCTGGGGGGGGGGGGGAGAAAAACAAGGGGGGTATATGGGGGGGGGTGGGTTTTGGGGGGGGGGGACCATATTCAAGGGGGGGCGGATAGGGGGTTTTGGGGAGGGGGGGGGGGGGAGGGGCCTGGGGGGGATTCATTCTTGTTATGGATGTCTAATTAGGGAGGGGGTGTCATATATGGGGGCCACAACACTTCTGGGGGCTTTCGGGGGGGGGGGGGGGGGGTTTAGGTTGCTTCAAGGGGGGGGTTATTGTAAACGGTGCTGCGGGAACATTGGGGTGGTGCGTTATTAGGTGTGAATTATGGTTTTCCTCTGGAGTTTGGCCCCGGGGGTGGGGTGGCGGGTCATATGGTTAATTCTACGGGGGGGGTTTTTGGAGGGGGGGGGATATGGGGGGGGGTGGTGGGGGGGAGGTGAGGCCACAAATGGGGGGGGGGGGGCGTTCCCTGGGCGGGGGCCTCTTCCAGCAATTGGTTGTTTGGATTTTTCTGAGGGGCCCATTGAACTGAGGTGAGGGGATTGATACCTCATTGTAGTTTTGGCGTTTTAAATGGGGCTAATAGATTGTGATATTGAGAGTTCTTCAGGGCTAGGGGGGGGGGGGGTATGTCTGGGTTGGGGAAATGGTCTCATTGGGGGCTTCGGGTGGCGGTTGGATTTGGCGGTTTGGGGGGCGGGGGGGAGCTGGTGGGTGTGGGGGGGGGTGGGGGACGGGCATTTGTCGGGCGTTCGGTGGGGGGGCTTTCTCCCATTCTGAGGGGGGGGTTTTTGTGGGGGGTTTGTGGGCTCCGTTGCTGTGGGGGGCTTTGAGTTTCGGGTAGGGGGCCATTTGTTTATTTTTGTTTTTATTTCCACTGACCTCTAGGAGGTGGATCAAAAAAGTTCTTGCTGTGATTTATGTCAAAGAGTTGTTCTTCTCATGTGTTCCTCTAAGAGTTTTATATGCCCGTGCTACATTTTTTAGGTTGTAAATCCATTTTGAGTTTATTTTTGTGTATGGTGTTAGGGATGTTATGTTTGGTTGTGTTCTAATTTCATTCTTTTTACACTGTAGCTTCTTCGGTTGTTCAGTTTTCCCAGCACCACTTATAGATGAGATGTCTTTTCCTGCATTGTACTATCGTTGCCTCCTTTGTCATATATTAGGGGTGAGGGGGTGGTGCGTGGGTTTATCTTGGGCATTCTACCTTATTCTTTCGACTCTTTATTCTGTTTTTGTGCCAAGTACATATTTGTCTTGTACTGTAGCTTTGTTGTATAGTCTGAAGCAGGGAGTCTGATTCTCCAGCTCATTTTTTGGGTCAAGGACTGCTTTGGCTATTCGAGGGTCTTTTGTGTGTCTCCATACAAAGGGTTAAGGATTTTTTGTTCTAGGTTGCGGGTGTAAAAAATGCAATCGTAATTTGATAGGGATTGTACTGAATCTGTAGATTGCTCTTGGGTAGTTATGAGTCATTAGAGACTGTGTGAATTCTTCCAATCGGGTTAAGAACAATGGTATATCTTCCATCTGTTGGTATCATCTTTAATTTCTTTCACAGTGTCTTATTAGTTTTCTGCAGTACAGGTGGGGGTGTCTCCCTAGACTATGGTTTATTCTAAGAGTATTTGTATTCGGGGAAGGTTGCTAATGGTAAATGATTAGTATTTCCTTATTTTCTCTTTCAGATTTTGTCATCGGGGATGTGTTTATAGGAATACAGAGAGTTCTGTGCATTAATTTTGTTATCTGCAACCTTTACCAAATACATTAATTAGCTGCTAGTAGGATTCTGTAGCATCTTGGAGGTTGTCTTTATGTATAGTATCATGTCATCTGCAAACAGTGAAGTTTATTCTTTTTTTCCAATTGTGTATTTCCTTTTATTTCTTTGTTCTTCTCTGATTGCCGTGGCTAGGACTTCCAAAAAGACTATGTTGAGTAATAGTGTGGAGAGTGTGACGTTCTTGTCTTGCTCTCTGATCTTAGTGGGGAATGCTTATCAGTTTTTCGGGCATTGAAGAATGAGTTTGCTGTGGGTTTGCCGTTTGTGGCCTTTATTTATGTTGAAGTAGGTCTCCCTCTATGCCTACTTTCTGGAGAGTTGTTTATCAATAAATGGCGTGTTGAATTCTGTCGAATAGCTTTTCTGAATGCTAGTGAGATGATTCATATGGTTTTTCTGTCTTCAAATTTGTTAATATTGGTAGTATCACGTTGATTGATTGTTGCGTATATATTGAAGAAATCCTTGCATCCCTGGGATAAATCCCACTTGGGATCATGGTGTTATGATCCTTTTTTAATGCATTGTTGGATTCTTTCTGCTAGTATTTTGTTGAGGATGTTTGTGAATATATATTCATCAGTGATATTGGTCTGTGTTAATTTCCTTTTTTGTGTAATATCTTGTGTCTGGTTTTGGTATCAGGGTGATGGTGGCCCGCATAGAATGAGTTTGGGAGTGTTCCTTCCTGGCTATTTTTTTGGAAGAGTGGTGAGAAGATGGTGTTAGCTGACTCTTCTCTAAATGTTTGATAGATATTCACTGGTGAAACCATCTGGGAAGGGGTCCTGACTTTTGTTTGTTTGAAGATTTTTAATCACAGTTTCCAATTTCTTTACTTGGTGATTGTTGTTTATTTTTCTATTTGGGCTTCCTGGGGGCTGTCTTGGAAGGTGTATAAGGGAGTTCTCAGCGGATTTTGTCCATGTTCTTCCAGGGGTGTCCATTTTATTGGGCGGGGTAGAGTTGCTGTGGTGGAGTAGGTCTTTAGGATGCTTTGGGGGGTTCTGTGAAGTGGTCTTGGGTTGTGGTAACTTCTCGTTTTTCGATTTCTAATTTTATTGTGAGTGGAGTCCGTCTCCTCTTTTTCTTGATGAGTCTGCTAGGGAGATTTATCAATTTTGTTTATTTTCTCAGAGAAGTAGCTCTTCATGTTCTTATTGGGATCTTTTGCTAGGAGTTTTTCTTTGTGGTCTATTTTATTTATTTCTGTTCTGTTCTTTATGATTTCTTTCCTGGGAGCGTGCTGAACTTTGGGGTTTTGTTTGTTCTTTTTTTCTTTAGTGTCCTTTAGGTGTAACGTTAGATTGTTTGAGACTTGTTCTTGTTTCGGCAAGAGGTGTTAGGAGTTGGCGGTTGATAGCGTATAAACTTCCCCTTAGAACTGGAGGGGATGGGGTCGCATCCCTTAGGGGGGTGGGATCATCGTGTTTTCATTGTCATTTGTGCTCTAGGATTTTTTTGATTTCCTCTTTGATTTTTCAGTGAATCTCTTGGTTATTTAGTAACGTATTGTTTAGCCTCCATGTGTTTGTGTTTCTTAGTTTTTTTCCATGTAATTGATTTCTAATGGCATGTGTTGTGGTCATGAAAAGATACTTGATATGATTTTCAGTTTCTTAATTTACTGAGGTGGGTGATGTGACCTCAAGATGTGAATGGCTATACTTGGAGAATGTTGTCTGGGCGCACTTGAGAGAGAGTTGTATTGTAATCTGCTGTTTTTGGTTGGAATGTCTATATAGTATCAATTAAATCTATCTGGGTTCTATTGTGTCATTTTAAAGTTGTGTTTCCTGGTTGGGGGGGGGTGTGTGGGATGGGGGCCTGGGGTGGGCTGTGTGGGTGGTGGGGTTTGTGGTCCCCCAGTGTTATGTAGGGTTAGGGGTGGGGGGGGGTGGGGATGAGGGGTGAGGGGGGGGGGTGGGTGGGTGGGGTGTGGGGGGGGGGGGAGGTGGGGGTGGTGGGGGCGGGGAGGGGTTTCTTGGGGGTGGGGGGGGGGGGCTGGGGGGGGTGGGGTCCGGGGGGGGGGGGGGGGAGGGTACGGGGGGGGGTGTTAGGGGTTTTGGTTCGGTGTGGGGGGATGGCGTAGCCTGAGGGTCTGGGTTGGGGGGGGGTTTGGGTTTGTGGGGGGGGGGGGACCCTCTCAATGGTGTGGGAGTCTGTATGGGTCCCTAGGTCTGAAGTGTGGTCTCTTTGTAGATCAGACATATATATGGGTCTTGGTTTTGTATCCATTCAGCAAGCTGTGCGGTTTGGTGAGGGGGGGGCGATTTAATCCATTCTGGGGTTAAGGTGGGGTTATTCGATATTGTATGGGCCTCTGACAAACTTGGGGCTTAATTGGAGGGGGTGTGTTTTTGGTGGGTCCTGTGGGTTCTGGTGGTTTCCCATGTAGGGAAGTTCCGGGGGCATTGGGGGGGGTGGGGGTATGGTGAGGTTGGTGGTGGGCCTGGATTGTGGGTAGCTTTTGGCTGTCTTGTCTGTACAAGGTTTTGATTTCTCCTTTGAATCTGATGGAGATCCTTGAGGGGAAGTGGTGGGTTTGGTGGGTTGGGTCGGGAGATGACAGGGCAGCTTGGGTGGATATGGCATTCCACACCTTGCTGGAGTGGTTGTAGTAACTATCTAGCTGAGGAATTCAGGGTTATACCTTATGGTGAGTTCCCTTATATGTTATTGGGAGTTGGGTCCCGGGCTGCTTTTACAATATATGTTTCTTTGTGTCTTTATTTTTGCCCCAGTTTGATTTTACTATGTGTCGTGGCGTGTTTCTCCTGGGGTTGATGCCTGTATGGGGGTCTCTCGGGTGCTTCCCTGGACCGGGGGGGGGGGTGGGGTCCGGTCCCATGGGTAGGGTTGGGGGTTTTACAGGGGCAGGAGCGGGGCTGGTGTGGGGCGATGGGAGTCGGAGGTCGCGAGGCTCCGGAGTGGTTCTCCGTTCTGGGGGGTTGGGGGGGGAATGGTTGGGGTGGTTAATGTGGGCACAGGGTGATGACTGGGAGGATGGGGGTGGGTGTTGGGGGGTCTGTTGGTCTGGTGCATGCTGGGAATTGGACATTCTGGGTTGGAGGTCTGGGGGTCAGTTGGGGGGGGCGGCAGTTGGGGGGCGGTGTGGGGGTGGGAAGGGAGGGGTGGGGGGGGGGTCAGGTTATTGTATTGTTCATCTGTGTTTGTTTGTTCTTTAATTCTTCTAGGTCTTTGTTAAAAACATTTCTTGCATACTTCTCAATCTTTGCCTCAATTCTTATCTGGGTCCTGGTGCGAGGTCCTGGATCATCTTCACTATCATTATTCTGAATTCTTTTTCTGGAAGGTTGCCTATCTCCACTTCATTTAGTTGTTTTTCTGGGGTTCTATCTTGGTCCTTCATCTGGTACATAGTCCTCTGCCTTTTCATTTTGTCTATCTTTCTGTGAATGTGGTTTTTGTTCCACAGGCTGCAGGATTGTAGTTCTTCTTGCTTCTGCTGTCTGCCCTCTGGTGGATGAGGCTATCTAAGAGGCTTGTGCAAGCTTCCTGATGGGAGGGACTGGTGGTGGGTAGAGCTGGGTGTTGCTTTGGTGGGCAGAGCTCAGTAAAACTTTAATCTTCTTGTCTGCTGATGGGTGGGGCTGAGTTCCCTCCCTGTTGCTTGTTTGGCCTGAGGCAACTCAACACTGGAGCCTACAGGTCCTTTGGTGGGGCTAATGGCAGACTCCAGGAGGGCTCACACCAAGGAGTACTTCCCAGAACTTCTGCTGCCAGTGTCTTTGTCCCTGTGGTGAGCCACAGCCTCCCCCCACCTCTGCAGGAGACCCTCCAACACTAGCAGGTAGGTCTGGCCTCGTGTCCCATGAGGTCACTGCTCCTTCACCCTGGGTCCTGATGCGCACACCACTTTGTGTGTGCCCTCCAAGAGTGGAGTCTCTGTTTCCCCCAGTCCTGTCGAAGTCCTGCAATCAAATCCCGCTAGCCTTCAAAGTCTGATTCTCTGGGAATTCCTCCTCCTCTTGCCGGACCCCCAGGTTGGAAGCCTGACGTGGGGCTCAGAACCTTCACTCCAGTGGGTGGACTTCTGTGGTATAATTGTTCTCCAGTTTGTGAGTCAACCACCCAGCAGTTATGGGATTTGATTTTATTGTGATTGCGCCCCTTCTACCATCTCACTGCAGCTTCTCCTTTGTCTTTGGATGTGGGGTATCACCTTCGGTGAGTTCTAGTGTCTTCCTGTCGACAACTGTTCAGCAGTTAGTTGTGATTCCACTGCTCCCACAAGAGGGAGCGAGTGCACGTCCCTCTACTCCACCATCTTCTACTTCATAGAGGGGGCCACTGCATCTTATCTGTGACCCAGCATCCTCAATCATGGGCAGTTTCTCTCCTGGCCCCAGATAAGAGATCCCCCGCCCTGGGCCCTGTGCTTTAGAAGATTCCCACTCTGGCCTTCCACTGGCTATACCCTTCCTCATGGGGTAAAGAGTTCAGAAGGGCAAGAAAATGTACCTAGGGCCTGCAGAGGCTTCTTCCTTAGGGCTTCCCCCAAAGGTGTACCACATAGCTGATGTGCACCCCTAGCCCCAAGAAGTGGCCATGGAGTGGCTGTTTCCAAAGTGGGGTGATGGAGTTTGGACATGGAGGCTCGTAGGACCTCTTGCAATGTGGGCTGGAGCCAGGGATAGGAAGAGAACAGTGGCACAAGGGCCAGAGGCCCACCCTCCCATGCCACCATGTTCCAGCACACAACTTGGAGGAGTCCAAGGATTCTAAACTCAAAGCTGAACCTCCAGACCATTATGAAGGTTTATTTGTCGAGGTAGGAAGACAGACCTATTTTATTTAACAATTTATAAACTTAATTATACCTTGTAACTAGTATATAAATGCTATGCAGGCCTCCATTTGGACTTGTGCCCTGATTTTTGCACATGTTAGGGATAGGCCTGGGCCTGGGGCGGAACCCCTGAATCCAATCCACCTCCTCAGTCTGAAAGGAATATGCCCCAAAGTGATAGTTAAGGAAAATGGAATCTACTGTAAAGTTCCCCCTCTCAAAAAAAAAAAAGTATCCAAAGTACATTTTGATGAATGCTCATTGTAGAGAAAGTACAAATACAGAGGAACATAAATAAAGAAATAAAACACTCATAATTCTGTACCACAAAAGTGGTAGCTTTTTAAAAATTTGCTTATTTTTATGAATGTATAGAAGGCTACAGAGCAACACAATGAACTATATCTATATATCTTGGTCATCCAAAACTTTTCAGAAAGAAAATTTTCAAAATCTTCATTCAATGAGAAATGTGACTGCTGGAAAAATCATATAATATTATTAATATCACCATTATATGGTGTCTTATTAGATTAGCAATAATGTAGTCATATTGTGGAAAATCCTTCAAGAATATTAGCATGAAATAATTTCTTTCTGTAGCTTCTGAACAAAAGCAATTGAATCATGACCCGTCAAAATTATATTGGCTAGAATTGTAGGAGGGGGAAGGGTGCAGGAAGACATCAACTGTTTAATCCCAAGTCCCCAAAAGGCTTATGTCTTCCACTGGCCATGGGTGGGCAATGGATGAGAGTGGAGCAGAGAAAATGAGGTAGGGCCAGGCTGTGTTCATTCTCCTCCTCATTCATGAAGCCATTCAGCATTTATTAAGTGCTTACTGTATGCCAGACAGCGCTATGCCCTGAGGAGCTCACAGCACTGGGATGGACACTTGTTATTTTTGCAACCCAGCCTCAGTAGATCCTTCACATATAGTAAAAACTACCCCTCTGCTGCTGCTCTCAGCCTACAGGGTTCAAGAAACTCACCTCCACTTCTGGACAATATGAATGGCACATGTGACCTCTTTTAAGCTAATTAGAGACTTCAACCCTCCAGACCACTGTGATTTGTTAGAGATGGGTACATGATACAGGCCAGGCCAATCAGGATCAAGAAGACTCATGTCTCAAATTTTTCCTCTAGCTTCAGGAAAAAGGAGTCTCTTTCTGTTCTTGGCAGGAGTTCTGAGATTATTTAAGCTTGAAAGCTCCTGAGGAGCAACATATAAAAGCCAGAGAGCACAGGAAACCTGAGAATAGAGCTCACCCAAATAGATCTTGGAGTAACTGTATGGCAGCTGAATTAAGCTGCAACTGAAGGTGAATTTTCCAGTGGCACAAACCAATAAATTCTCGTTTTGGTTTAAGCCAGTTGTTTGTTTTGTTTTGTTTTTTTGGACACTTGCAATCAAAATATCCTAACTGATATAAAAATAAGAGCAGATGATTACGATATAAGGTGACCTGCCCTGTAACAGAGGGATGGGTTATGGTGAGATTTCAGTGCTCTGGGAGAAGAGACTATCTCATCTCTTGGAATCCTCTTTCTATCTGGAGTTGGGGAATTCCAGGGGGATATGATATTGAGCTGGGTGTTGGTGGATGAATGAGAAGTGATCAAGGAGAAGAATGGAGAAAAAGCTTTTAAATATAATAAGCTTTTTAAATATAGGACCTGGAAGACCCAGATGGTTTTGGTGCTAGTGAGGGAATTGGGATCTTTTCTTGAGCAAGATCGGCAAACCCTTTACTGATGTAAAACCTGGGACTTCCTGAAGAAAGAGCTGATCCCTGGCTTGTCATCAAAAAGTGTTCCTGAAGCCCTATAAACCCAGAGCTGGATCACTCAACACCAGAGTGAGCCCTTTCCCCTTCCCCTCCACCTGCTGACCCTTACCTGAGCCAGGAGCCTCCAGGGACTTGGGACCCAGGTGCAAGGTGAGTGGCCACTTGCCTCATTCAGGTCTTCTCCTCAGCAACTCACTGCATTACTCTCTTGCCCCGTTGACAGTTTCAATAAAACCTGTGCCACAAAGGCATTTGACTCAGCCTATTAATTCTGCAGAGGGTTCAAAACAACCAGTATTTTACTCACACTTTCAGGGACTTGAGTTTCTGGATTGCCTGCATTGTATTGGCTTCAGACTTTTTTGAGGCAGCAGAAGCCCAGTAATTTCTTTCTGTTTTTATCCATTAAGACTTATGAAGGGGCGTGCAACCAATGGGTCTAAGTTCCAGGATGCTGAAGGGGCCCTCCGTTAGAGACTCGAGCCCAGTGCGCTTTCCATGTGAATCTGTTGGGCAGTTTGCCAACTCCACTCCTGTAGAGTTCACAGGAGACTCTGTTGGGAGTAATGGTGCTGGCACCTCACAATTACGATCACTTGGCAGAATTCACAAGTTCATGGAAGCATAGCATATTAGTGCTGGAAAGCCTCTGGGAGACTGTCTAGTTTAACCCTCCAGGAAACATGAGGGACCAAGGCTCAGGAAGGGGAAGTGAATAGCCAGATCAGTTAAGGACAATGAGGATTGAAATCCAGGTCTGCTGGCTTCCAGGATCTTTCTAACATCTCAAGTCTCTTTGTTGGCCTAAAAAGATTTAAAAAAAAGAAAAGAAAAGAAAACACAAGCAAGCAAACAACAATAACAATGATTATATTCTGATATATATATATATATATCAGAATATATATATATATATATATATATATATATATCTCTGAATATAATGATTATATTATATTCTGATTTTTTTGTTCAATATTTTTTGGTGGATTCAAGTGCATGCAATGAGCTAGTTTAGCAATTCTGTCCTAGCACCAGTCTCCCTCTCTCTCTCAGACCTTTCACCAAAGATCTTCCTAAAGCCAGTGTGACAAGCTCTATTAGACGATACAAAGCTGGGACTGGGATGCTTATGGTGAATGAAATCAGGTGACATCCTCCCTCTCCACCACTATATATACATCCACTGTTTTAATAGAAGCTAAGAAGTTTGCTGGGTAAAAAAAAAAAATCTTGGGGTTTGGACACATGGATATACATGATATTTATCTAGAGGGTCTCTGGTCGAAGCATGATCTCATGGAGGGCAACAGAGCCCCTGAGAGGGAATTCCCTATGAAGAAAGAAGTGAGGCCCATTCAATAACAAGAACTATGCCTCTGAGGCAAATGGTGGTATCCGGGTACAACATGATGGCAAGCAGTGGTGGGATCCTGCCACCCTGTGGATGTGAGTGCCCCCCCATAACTCACCTCTACAGCACTGTGTGGCCCAAGTAACCTTGCCATGGGACCCTCACCCCCATTGATTATAACTCCTCACTTCACAAGACCCATGACATGGCATTTCTGCTTCACCGTATCAAGGCTCAGTGGAGTTCCAGCATCACCAGCACCTGCCTAGCCCCTTAGGCATCGGGTGCGGGGCCAGCATGGAGCAGCTCTGCTGCGGAACTGGGGGTGGGCAGGGAGAGTAAAGTCTGGCTTGGCTTAAAAACAGAGACTCTTCGGTACCATATGTTTCTTCTCTAATCCTCTCAGGAATAAATAAGTAATTGAATGTGTAAATAATACAGCATAAGTTACTAAATTTACTTTCTTTTCCAAATGTTCTTTTAGGCCTAACTTGGGCCCCCAGCCTTCTTTAGGAAGGTGGATTTTTGTTAGGAGTTTTTATGGCTTTAAAGTGTAGGAGAGAAAACACAAGATAAGGAGTTCAAAGATAGGGTCTGAATACCAGCACTGTTATTAATTAACCACATGACCTTAGGTTAGTCACTAATCCCAGCAATTCTTAGCAGAGGTGCCTAGAACATTCTAGGGTGTCATAATCACTGGGAGGTGTGCCTCAAGCAATTAGTTAACAATAATAGCCAAGTGCTGACGTTTGAAAGCAATTTAAAATACATAAATTAGAGTGAATTTAAAGTAATGCCAATAATTACATCATTCTAATTTTCCTGCATTCCGATGTGTTTTCTCAAAGAGAGAAAGTATTAGGGAAATTATAGCCGGCATTATGGAAACTAAGCATGACCCATCCATTGCCTCTCAAACTGCTATGAGGGGTTGTGCAGAGGTGCTTGAAGTCATAGACATTGCCATTCAGAGCTAAAGGATGGTATCTAGAACATCCTTTTTAAATATATATTAAAACAAAAGTACTGATGCCTTCTTGAAAAGCATGTAAAATGTGCATGAATTTTCAAGATCACCCATAGCCTTGAGGCTATTTGGATATATATCCAAGGACTCAGGGATATATATCTTTTCTCCTTGGCTGCTATGGGTTCTGAGGTGGAAAAGTTTGTGAAACTGTTAAACTATGCCCCAGCCAAACCAGACAGTTACTGCTCTATCAGTATTTACAATAATGATTATGGATTTTTACAGTGCCCACGAGTTGTGATTCTACAGTTGCTTCCATTCCCTTTCTATTTCATACAATAATACATTTTAAATAAGAAACTGCAAGGAAAGACAAGAGAAAAAAAGTTGTGTGTGGGCTTCTATATTGCACATGAATAAAAAGGATCTTAGGAACATTTCTGTCTATGAGACAATAGTTAACTTCCCAATAAAAGACAAGACAAAGCAAAAACACGAGTGAAGTTGTAAAATGTTCTTCATGTTTATAATAAGATGTTAATTCTCTATAAATTCTATCTTTCATGATCTTAACAATCAAATAAGATTTTTTCTATTTTTCCTTCAATTTGCATGTTTACTACTTTATTAAATTTACGTATGGAATGAAAGTTTGGAAAAATTCAAGCCTCATTTTTTTCAAAAATAAGTTCCATTACAGAAAATTTGATTGACCACATTTTTTCTCTGTGTGGACCTCAGGGGGAACAAAATTAAATTAATCATAATCCTTAGTTCAAGACATACTCTGGCAGATTTTCTTTTTCAACGATGGCTATAATAATGACTCTCTCACATACATATAATAATGACTCCCTCTCATATACAACAATGTGACCTGAACACTTCTCTCAGAGAGAAGTGGGGATCTCTGTCCCCACTCCTTGAAACTAGGTGGGACCTGAGATTTGCTTGTGACCAACAGAATGTGTCTAGGTCAGTAAAGGTGATGCAGCTTCTGCCTTGTTCGCTGGAACATTCAGGCTGGAGCAGCCATGCTGTAAGGAAGCCCAAACTAGCCCACCGGGCAAGACCCCATGGAGAAATCCTGAGATAATATGAAGAGAAAGAAACATCAGCTGTCCCAGCCGTAATCACTATCTGATTGCAATCACATGAATCACCCCTAAAAACAGTGAAAGCTAACTGCTATTGTATCAAGCTACTAAGTTTTGGGGTAATTTGTTAAACAATAATTTTATCAGAACATGCACTGTCATCATTGGCTCATGAATGGTTCTGTGGATTGCTTGACTGATTCAAAATAATATAGTAATCTTAGCCCTAATTGGTCATCTTTCTGGATTTTTTTCTGATAAAATTTTGGTATTTTTAAATGATTTCATTATTCACATATTTATAAAATTGTTATGAATATAATGTGTATCCCTGCCTCACTTCCCCCCTCCAAAAAAGTTTATACTACTATTTATTTACCCTAGAAATGTGAATTTCTTCTAAATTTGGATATGACTGTGGGAGTGCATCATGCATGTAAACTCTACTCGTCCTTGCATTCCAGTAGCTAAAAGATTAGGAACTCCTGACTCGATCCCACTGAGCTTCAGTTT
>JANTQK010009275.1:36612-54699 GCA_029224305.1 Caperea marginata
TGCCCACTATGTGAACTTGAAAAGTTGCTCTGTAAATGATCCATTGTCTAAAGACAGAGGTTTATATATTTCTTAAGGGTAGGAACCAAACCTTCTGTTTCTTTTATTTCCTTCACATTAGTAATGTAGTCACACTTTGTGTTTAATAATTTTTTCCCACCCAGATGTACCCAAATCTAGCCTGGCATTCGCACACAAACTGCAAAAGAAATAAAATCATGGGTAGGGCATGCCCAGCTTGGATCCCATTCTAGGAAGGGTCATTACTGAAAGACCAAGAGGGTCTCATTAGAAGGTGGTTTTGCCCTCAAGGCAGCCCCATGGCATGGCCCCTGAGGACAGGTTTAGAAAGATCCTGAGGTGCCAATCCCTGAGATTTCTAAAACTAACATCCAGATGTCCGTCTGCTGCACAGACACTGAGAGGGTTGTTTTTGACGATGTGATGTTCCTAATTTCTATTCACAGCTCGAGTATGTCCCTGTTGCTTTCGAGAATGAAAGCTGGGGTCTTGGGTGTGGAAATCTCCAAAGAGTCAGCAACATAATTCTCGTTCCTCAAATCCCACATTCAGCTCAGCCCCTAATTGCCCACAGAACTTCTGTTTACCATGCAAAGATAAGGGACCACATGAGCCTTTTTTACCTATAGGCTGAGACCTCCTTGCAGAAGGCTGGCAATCTCGCCTTGGGGGATATTTCGCAGCTCATTATTTTTTCTCTTTAGATACGGTAGCCTCACTTCTGCTCATTAGGCTCCTTTCACTACATCATTGCCTGTCTTTAATGTGGCTGGTCTATTAAATAGCCCTCACCTGGCAAAGCCCCCCCAGTGTCCCGAATGCAGCTCTGCACTCCCGCTTTCATGACTCAGTTAGGACGTTGCTTTAATAAGAGTGGCACCGACACCAGCATCCTGCATCTCCTTGTGCCACTGAGCCCCTCTGCAGCTGAGAGGGGGATATCACAGAACTCGGAGGACGTGCCACTTAGTGCTCAGAGGTTCCTGAAGGCTTTCACAGAAACGGAATGAGGTACACCAGAGGAAAGGCTCTGAGCAGAAATATTGGCATCCCATTTATTCAGCGCTACCAAATATCAAAAGGCAATTGATTAAATATTGATCTGACAACTGCTTGAAAAGAAGCAGGTGCATCTCAGAATCTGGCAAGAAAACAGGGTCAGGAACACTAGATGTGGGTACTGCAAAAGCATGTCTGCAAAATCTCCGTGTCTTCTTGCCATGATTAAAAGGCTTGTTAGTCATGGGCGAAATCCTATAGAGGGTATGTGCTTGAGTGTCAGCTCATATTAAGCTGCATGAAATTCATGATTCTTCTTTAGTCAGAATCCCTCACACTGACCCAACCAATGCAGTTCCTTTTGTGATCAGATCAGCTTCTTTGGACTTTTTCTGGAAGGTCAGCCCTTGAACCAGAACAGATCTTAAAAGGCTCGTGTTCTAGTCTTTGTTTTTTGCAAGTACAGAAACCCACTTGAGCTAGGTCAAGTAAGAATTGGTAGATTAAAACACAAACGTGTGTGTATGTATGTATATGCATGGGCATGTACATGCATATAACAGATACATACATGTATATACCATTGGCCTCAAGCTAAGGAGTCTTCAGAAAACAACCCTCCTTCCCTCCCTCCTTCCTCCCTTTCAAGGTTATCGTGGGCTTTCATTTTTTTTAATTAATTAATTAATTAATTTTTATTTTTGGCTGCGTTGGGTCTTCGTTGCTGCGCATCGGCTTTCTCTAGTTGCGGCGAGTGGGGGCTACTCTTTGTTGTGGTGCGCGGGCTTCTCACTGCTGTGGCTTCTCTTGTTGCAGAGCACGGGCTCTAGGCGCACAGGCTTCAGTAGTTGTGGCGCGCGGGCTCTAGAGCGCAGGCTCAGTAATTGTGGCTCACGGGCTCTAGAGCGCAGGCTCAGTAGTTGTGGCGCACGGGCTTAGTTGCTCCGCGGCATGTGGGATCTTCCCGGACCAGGGCTCAAACCCATGTCCCCTGCATTGGCAGGTGGATTCTTAACCACTGAGCCACCAGGGAAGTCCCAAGTGGGCTCTCATTTTTGCCTCTCTCTGCCCATACATGGGTTTTTCTTCTATTTCCCCACAGGCCAGAATCCTCTTAGCTCACCTGTAACTGGCTTGGTTTTGGCTTTGGCTTTGGTTTGTCCTGGCACTGATTCCTGCCACCCAGTCAATGGCATGTTACCACTGCTGTAGGCTAGATGCCACTCATGAAATGGCTGTCATTGCCCTCGTATATGCAGCGATGGTCATGGCTATTCATACTGTCATCACTTCAGCTGAGATCTGTGCATCACTGATGCTACACATGCTAAATTGAATTGTTGTTTAAAATGTCTTCAGAGGGCTTCCCTGGTGGCGCAGTGGTTGAGAGTCTGCCTGCCAATGCAGGGGACACGGGTTCGAGCCCTGGTCTGGGAGGATCCCACATGCCGCGGAGCAGCTGGGCCCGTGAGCCACAACTACTGAGCCTGCGCGTCTGGAGCCTGTGCTCCGCAACAAGAGAGGCCGCGACAGTGAGAGGCCTGCGCACTGCGATGAAGAGTGGCCCCCGCTCTCCGCAACTAGAGAAAGCCCTCGCACAGAAACGAAGACCCAACACAGCCAAAAATAAATAAAAATAAATTAATTAATTAAAAAAAAATGTCTTCAGAAAGATTACACTATGACTTAGCATTGAAATGAAAAGGTATCATGTACACAGAAAGGCGTGTAAACAGAGCAGTGGGGCATAAACTTGACATCAGTGAAGCAAACATTCATCATTGGAGGAATGGCAGCGATTTCATATTTTCTTGCAAAGTAACAACCAAGTGTTTACAAGACCTAAGAAAGGAAGACATCTACAAGTAGATGGAGGTGAATTAACATTTTGCTTCCGAGATACAAGCAAAAGGATTGCCTATCTCATGTTGAACGATGCAACTGAAAGCAGGAGAAATTGCCAAACCCTTCAGAATGGACAAAAGAAATTTTAAAGCTGTGAGAGGCTGGTGTGACCAACTCATGTGTCAAGCAGGACCATTGTTAAGACTGAATATCCATGTCAAAACTTCTCAACTTCTAACAACATTTGTTTCAATTGAGGGGAAAATAATACTATTAATTTGATCGAATGGCAAAGCACTAGAATCAAAACTTGCCAAACGGGTTTCTGCATTTTGGAAGAAAATCTTGGATATAATAGTAGAGTACTCTTTTAAGAAATTCTACATAATGGATGTTTTAGGGGGCATAGAGAAAGATCTTCTGTGGAAAACCACTGACATCAGCAATTCTGAGTTGAAAAGCATTTCAGAAGACTTAGACTCAAGTTTTAGGAATTTATTTTATTTATATTTTCCTTTTCATGTATACTTAGTATATCTAAAAGGCTCTTTCAATGTGCAAAAAAATAAAAGTCCTTGTGATTTTTTAAAAAGCATTATAAGAGCTTAATTGGCAGCATTTTTTTCTTTCTTAGTGGCACATACAATAAAATCATGATCTGTCATACAACTGATGCCAACTTAGATGCAAGGAAACACAGTTGGCCCAAAGAAAAGTGAGCCGAAGCTGTGGGTACAAAGTTGGCCTCACTTGCTTAAGAGAAGATCTCAGGCCCTGGAATTCCACTTTTTCTCCCACCCCACTGGCTGGAGTGACAACAAGGCTACACTGTCCAATATGGTAGCCACTAGCTAGCCACATGGGGATATTTAAATGTACATTTTAATTAGTTAAATGTTAAAATTCAGTTCCTTGGTTGTACTAGTCGCAATTCAAGTGTTCAGTAGTCACTTGTGGTTAGTGGTTACTATGCTTGCCCACACAGATTCAGATAGAACATTTTCATCATTATAGAATATTGTATTGGACAGCACTGGACTGCAGTGACTTTGGAAGCCATGCATTGAAGATGGCAGAGCCACTCTTGGTCTGGGTTCTTGCACAACTGCTTGAAGGTGAGCTGCCCATTGACCTGGAGCACTTACCCCTGACTGCTGAAAGAGAAATAAATGTCTGTGTTCTTCATGCTACATTATTGGTGGATATTTTTAGTACAGCAGCTCACCTTGTGTACTAATTAATACCACTGGTTGACTTTTTACTGTCTCTCTTCCTCAATAGACTCCATTGGGCCAGGTTTGTTTTTTTTTTCAGAATTTAGCACAGTGCCTGACACAAAAGTAAGCCCTTAAAAATATACTGAATGATTTAATTAATAAATATGAGCACACAGGAGAGACAACTATAATTCAGAAGATCAGTAACGATTTCCTGAAGGAAGTAGTATCTATGGTGAGACTTGAAGGATGAATCAGAGTCAACAGAGGTATAAGGCAGGAGGAAGAGGGTTCCAAATAGAGAGAAGACCCAAGGGGATAGAACATGGACCTTTGGAGACAGTGAACATGCAATAGGTTTGGATCTGGAGGGAATTAGGAGGAGAGAGTTAGGTTAGAGTAGCAGGGAAGAGATCATGGTGAGCTATGTAAGCCATACTAAGATTTCGTACTTCATCCTGAGGGCAGTAGAAGGGCCACTAAACAATGCTGGTGCTTTTACTAATCTATCTTGATTTTTTTTCTAATAAAATGAACGTTTGTTCTATTCTTAGATGCATTTGAGGGAGGAAATTCCCTGACACTTTGGGTAAACCATTTCTGCACTTAGCCAAGATCCTCATGGAAAGTTCCTCTGTCTCTAAGCTAAAGCTCTTTCTTTAACTAAAGTATATTTCTTTTTTGTTGTTTACTTGACCTAAAACACACTGGTTACCATTCTCTGTGCTTTTTCCATGCAGTAGAAAAGTCTTAGGGAATAGGTCAGATTCCTGTGTTATAAGTTAACTGGGTTGATATCAGGCATTTTGCTACATGTGGTAGTTTCAATGACAAGGGGTCTAATACAACCAGTAAATAGGGACTGGGTAATAATGGAATCCCACTGCATTCCAAGAGATAGGAAGACTGTCCCAAGTCTTCTCTTCCTTGGATCAATGATAGGTCCTATCACCTTCTTTTATCAGTGATGGTGGAAATCTTCAGCCTTTCTTTGTGAGAAGGAAGATACATGGAAAACAGACACATTTTCTGCATTTGCCCCTATTACTGAGGTGATTCTAACAGCTTGTATACATTCAAAGAGCCAATGTTATCAACAGCCTTCTCCACCTGCCTTTCACAGCTCTCTTGTGAATTCAAGATTTTCACGTCCGCCTTCTACTGCACAATTTCATCTGTAAGACTCACAAAGCTTCTAGAATTTAACATGTCCCAACCCCTATTTATTATCACTCCCTTATCCTCCCCACAAATCTGCTCCTCCTTCTTATTTCCGGTGATAACATCTTATCCACCCAATTACAAAGTTCACAAACTTGTGAGTTGTCCTTCACTCCTGCCTTTCCTCACACTCCTCAGCCTCTCCATCACCAAGCTCAGTCATGTCTGCCTCCTAAGCATCTCTCCCACACGTCCTGCCCTCTCCAACTCCTCTAATGACTGCCAGAATCCATATCCTCACCATTTCCTGTATCTGGCCCCAAGTTCCTGCAGTCTGGAGTGACAGTCCTAAAAAACAAATCGAATCACACTAAGTCCTCTGCTTACAATGTCTAAATTACTCCCTATCACTTTCAGGAAAGAATTCACACTCCAGAACAGAGTGTACCAGGCCCTTCATGAGGTGATCCCTGTCCACCTCTCTAATCTCATCTCTCACCCCTCCCCTTAGATTTCCTTGTGCCTCCTCTTCAGTTACTAACAGACACAGCAGTTCCTGTTCCTCTTTGTACAGTTTTTCTCTTTGACAAGCATGTACTTCCACCTCTTTATTCACCTGGAAAAATTCTACCTGGCCTGTAAGGTTCATCTTGGAGAGCTTTTACCTAAGGTTGCCCTCTCTGATTTCTAGGTACCCACCCTCGATACTCAGAAAACACCATGGTTATGTCATAACACTTAAGATACCATGTGAAATTGCTTTTTAAGTTGCCTCTCTCCCTGACTAGATGTGGGATTCATCAGAGGTAGGGATCTATCTCATTCATCTACATAAGTACGGCGCCTATCGCTGTACATGACACATAATAAACCACCCAACAAGTGTTTGCTGAATGAATATTTTTTCAAGTTTCATACAGTCAAAATGATAAGATCAAAAGCCACAGTGGATGTGTTCTTATCTTGGGGGTGAAAGGATAGTTAGGGGTTCCAGAGCCAGCACCAAACCCCAGGACTAAACGAAGGAGGCAGAGCAACCCAGAACTACTTCTGGATGGTATGTGAAGATCTGGTTCTGGCAGGTGAACATATAAAGCTGAAGTAAGGGAGATTTGATGGCTTAACAACTACAATAGTCTGTAGGTGGAATGTAAGTGTACTATTTATGTATCTCTCTGTATTTATTTGTTCATTTATTTATACTCTTCATCAAGCCAGGAAAGATTAGAGGTAGCTTGTATAACTTTGATATAATAAGTTAATCTAAGCAGATGTAGAAATCAGGTCAAGGGAAAATAAAGGTAAGGAAATAAAATAAAGTCAAGATGATACCTATCTCTTTCCCCAAAAAATCAGTAGGGATGATAGATCACATATTATACGGTAAAATTAAAGAAACCCAACTATGTTCTAAAATATCAATAATAAAACATCTTTGGGAAACAGAAATAAAACAGAAACTCAAAGCGGTAACTGAACAAAAGCTATGGGCCTGGTTGGCAATAGACCAGAATCAGGTTCAAGTTGAGGGGAGAGGGGTGGGGCTCAGTGACTATGGGTTAAACTGGGAGTAAGAGTGCGTAATTGCTCAGATCTGGTTGAAGCTACTCATGGCTCTGTGACTGAACTGATGATATCTCAATGTCATCATAAATGGGAGCTTTGAGCAACCGATATAAGTCATGGGAGTCTAGTGGGTCAGGTAGAGGCAACTCCAAAACTTCTAGACAAGGAGAAGTGACTGCATAAACAGAATAAGAAAAAAATAACATCAAATCCCATTCAAGATAAGCCTGAAAACAAAAACTCCAAATACATGAAGAAAAAGAACATTAGGAAAGACAGTTGACAAAATCAATAATAGGAAATGAATTTACTCCAGATAAAATGAAACTAACATAGTAATATAAAAATGACTTTAATATTAGAATGTTGGTATATCTCCAATCCCCAAAGAGATAAAGGAAAGAATAATATAAGAGAGAGAACAAGATATTATGAAATGTAACTAGGCAAAGTAGCTAAAATGAAAAATGAATCAGTGGACATGAAAAAGAACCATTTAGCAATCTTGGAAATAAAAAATATATAATTAGGAAAATCAATCAATAAATGAGGTTGGTTCTAAGTTGGACTTAATCAAAGAGAAAATTAGTGAATTGGAAGATAGTCTTGCATAATTTATAAAACACAGTACAAAGAGATAAAAGGATACAATGAAAGAGCAGTTGAGAGAGATACTGAAAGGAAGCTCCAATATACATCTAATTGGAGTTCAAAATAAGGGAACAGAATTTTCCAGAATTATGGTAATTAGAGAAAGATAGAAAGCATTCATATTAAAAGTTAAACCAAATTCTAAACAGCATGAATAAAAACAAATGTAAATTTAAACATATTATATTGAAATTTCAGAACATCAAGGACAAAAAGAAAATTTTTAAAGCAACTTGAATGAAAGTTCCCATCCTTGAATTAGGACAATTTTTCTTTTAATCATCCTATACGTTCATATTTACTATCCCCAAAGGTAACCACTTACTCCATTGCTTTGTAAAGCAATCCTTAAAAGGCTTGTTTACATCAACAAGTAACTCTTGCAATTGTGAGGCCATGCTCTCATGCATAATGACTAAATTTGCATTAAATTTCTTTGCCTCATTTTCAGCCTATTCTGTCAGATGGCCATCCAAATTCAGCATTGATTAAAATAATTCTTAGCTAATGTGTCTTGACCAAACAAGTATTTTGTTGATGAAAATAAATATAATAGAGAGTAAACCACAATACACAGTGTAAT
This sequence comes from Caperea marginata, assembly GCA_029224305.1. NCBI lineage: Eukaryota > Metazoa > Chordata > Mammalia > Artiodactyla > Neobalaenidae > Caperea > Caperea marginata. The sequence goes on from JANTQK010009275.1 coordinate 44,656, forward strand.
GTCAATGGGAGATTAGCTTACACCTGGCATAGCCTTACACTCAGCTATTTTTGATATTCTAAGCCCACAGGAATATATAAAGAATATTATAAAATGAATACTGTATATCTATCACCAGAAAAGACTCCTTTTCTGAGCAGTAATTTTGAGTTTTTAAATAACTGGCTTCTGGTTCTGGAGCAAGATAGCATAGACTCAATTTTCTCTTCTCTTTCCCTCTAACTACAGCTAAACACCCCAGAAATAATTCAACAAACAATTATAAATGGACTATAAATGCTGGATAGAAGAAGACAGACTGGTTAGGGACCTCAGGACTTAAAGAACAATACTGTGGTAAGTTCCCTGGGTTTTTACTTTTCTCCTTCATTTTTAACCATGAAAAGGTAAGCCCAGCAGGAATTTAGCAGGTACACCCACACCCAGTGGCAGTGGCAGGCCAGTCTGCTCACAGCAATGGTACCAGCGGAGCTCAGGAGGCTGACCCATCCCCTGCCCACAGTTGGCTCAATCTGTCCATGGCGGGGGCAAGAGTGGGTTCTGAGTAGACCAATCCACCCCACACCACACATCACCCAGCATCAGATAGACATTTACACAGGCATCGGCAGGGCTAGCAAGCCCCATCTTTTCCAGCCATCCACTTCTGCCACCTGAGCAGAAGGTGACCCAGGGACAATGTCACCCAACCCTCCACCTAATGGCAAAGAGTCACCCAGGCCCCATAGTTCCTTATTCTCTTTTCAGGGAGAGAAGGCAGCTCAAGTAGGCTCTTTACTGCTTCAGAGGTACCTGCAGAAATAGAATGGGGAGCCAAAAGGCACCAAATGACCAATGAACAGGGCAAGGGAAATGCTCTTCTTCTCATAGGTCTGGTATGCTTCGCATCCCACCTAAGAATACTGAGAGGCCTCGGAAAACACTGTTCATCCCTGCAAATGCCACCAGCAGAGCTGTAACAGAAGCTCAAGCAGAGCCAGATGAATGAAACACACCAGAATATCATTTCAAGGGCTCAGAAAACTAAATTGTCACTGGAACTACAAGCCACAAAAGTAGGACAATACCTATAAGCTAAACCTAAATAGGAAAAATGCCTGCTAAAATAAGATTTAAACACATAGTCTCCTAAATAATATCCTATGAAACATTCATCAAGATAGACCTTATCCTGGGTCAGAAAACAAAACCTCAATATATTTCAAAGAATTGAAATCATATAGAATATATTCTCCAACCATAATGGAATCAAAGTAGAAATCAATAACAGAAAAACAAAAATAAAACTATTAGAAATTAAACAACACACTACTGAGCAATCCATGGACCCAAGAGGAAGTCTCCAAAAAATTTAAAAATACATAGAACTAAACCAAATTAAAATAGAACATATCACCATTTGTGGGCCTCAGCCAAAGCACTGCTGAGAGGGAAACTTATAGCACTAAATTCTTATATTAGAAAAAAGGAAAGAACTCAAATCAATAATCTAAGTTCCTACTTCAAAAAGCTAGAAAAAGAAGAGCAAAATAAAGCCAAAGTAGGCAGATGGAAGGAAATAATAAAAATAAGAACAGAAATAAATGAAATTGAATATAGGAATACAGAGAAAATCAATGAAACAAAAAGCTGGTTCTTTGAAAAAACAATCAATAAACCTCTAGCAAAGCTGACATATAAAATGAGAAGAGACACAAATCACCAATATCGAGAATGAAATAGGGGATATCATTATAGATCCTGCAGCTATTAAAGGATAATAAAGGAATACAACAAACAACTTTGCTCTCATACATTTGATAACTTAGAAGAAATTGACCAATTCCTCAAAAACTGTGAACTAACAAACCTCAATCAAGAGGAAATAGATAACATGAACACTACTATAACCATGAAATAAATAGAATTTGTAATTGAAAACTCCCCAGAAAGAAGTCCCTTGCCCCAGGTGGATTCACTTAAGAATTTTACCAAACATTTAAAGAAGAATTAACACCAATTTTACCCAATCTCTTCCAGAAAATAGAAGAGGAAGCAACACTTCTCAACTCACGTTATGTGGCCTGTATTATATAGATACCAAAACCAGAAAAAAGATAGTACAAAAAAAGAAAACTACAGACCAATATCCTCATGAACTCAGAAATTTAAAAAATCCTCAACAAAATATTATCAAATACAATCCAACAATGTATACAAATAATTATATACCACGATCAAGTGTGATTATTCCAAGAACGCAAAGGTGGTTCAACACTCAAAAATCAATCAGGGGACTTCCCTGGTGGTGCAGTGGTTAAGAATCCGCCTGCCAATGCAGGGGACACGGGTTCGATCCCTGGTCGGGGAAGATCCCACATGCCGCAGAGCAACTAAGCCCATGTGCCACAACAACTGAGCCTGCACTCTAGAGCCCGCGAGCCACAACTACTGAGTCCGTGTGCTGCAACAAGAGAAGCCACCGCAATGAGAAGCCCACACACCAAAATGAAGAGTGGCCCCCGCTCTCTGCAACTAGAGAGAAAGCCCACGCACATCAATGAAGACCCAACACAGCCGAAAAATGAATGAATAAATAAATAATAAAATTACTTTAAAAATCCATCAGTGTAACCCATCATGCCAATAAGTCAAACAAGAAAAATTATATGATCATATCAATGGACATAGAAACAACAATTGAAAATGCAGCACCTTTCACGATAAAAACTCTCAGCAAATGAGAAATAGAAGGGAACTACCTCAGTTTGATAAAGAGTATTTACAAGAAACCTAAAGCCAGCATCATACTTAATGGTGAACAACTGTATGCTCTCCTCTTAGGGAACGAAGTATGGATGTTCATTATCACTACTCATATTCACCAGAGTACAGGAAGTTCTAGCCAGTGCAATTGACAAGAAAAAAAAAGGACATGAAGATAAAAGAAACGAAGAAATAAAATTGCCCCCATTTTCATATTGTCTATATAGAATATCCCAAGATATCTATTTTTTAAAATTCCTGGAACCAATAAGTGAGTTCAGCAAGGTTGCAGGATATAAGATCAACACACAAAAATCAATCGCATTTTATATACTAATAATGAACATGTGGAAACTGAAATTAAAAACACAATGCCAGGGCTTCCCTGGTGGCGCAGTGGTTGGGAGTCTGCCTGCTAATGCAGGGGACAAGGGTTCGCGCCCCGGTCTGGGAAGATCCCACATGCCGCGGAGCAATTGAGCCCGTGAGCCACGGCTGCTGAGCCTGCGCGTCTGGAGCCTGTGCTCCGCAACGGGAGGGGCCGTGATGGTGAGAGGCCCGCGCACCGCGATGAGGAGATGAAGAGTGGCCCCCGCTTGCCACAGCCGGAGGAAGCCCTAGCACAGAAACGAAAAAAAAAAAACAACACAATGCCATTTATATTTACTCCAAAGAAAGTGAAATACTTAGGTATACACTTAATAAAACGTGCACAAGATTTGTATGCTAAAAATTATAAAAGACTGATAAAAGAAATCAAGGAAGACCGAATAAATGGAAAGACATTCCAATAAGTGGATTAGAAGACTCAACATAGTAAAACTGTCAATTCTCTCCAAATTGATATATAAATGTAATGCAATTCCTATCAAAATTTGAGCAAGATTTTTTGTAGACATAGACAAACTTATTCTAAAATTTATATGGAAGAACACAAGCCCTAGAATAGCCAAAACAATCTTGAAAAAGAGGGATGAAGGGAGGAATATTCTACCCAATATCAAGGCTTATTATTTAGCTACAGTAATCAAGGCAGTGATATTGGTGGGTAAACAGACATATGGGTTAATGGAACAGAATAGAGAACCCAGAAGTAGGCTCACACAAATATGCCCAACTAATTTCTGACAAAGGTGCAAAAGTAATTCAATGGAGAAAAATAGCCTTTTTAGCAAATAGTGCCAGAACAGTTAGATATCCATAGGGGGAAAAAAAAAATCCACATACACACAAAAAAGCAACCTTAGACCCAGACCTCATACCTTATAAAAAAATTAACTCAAAATGGATCACAGGCTTAAAGGTAAAATATAAAAGTATGAAACATTTCTAAAAAGAAAACAACAGTTTTTAGACTTGACACCAAAAGTGCAATCAGTAAAAGGAAAAATTAATAAATTCTACCTCATCAAAATTAAAAATGTTTGCTCTGCAAAACACTCTGTTAAGAGGATGAAAAGACAAGCTACATACTAGGGAGAAATATTTGCCAATCACATATTAGCTACAAAGGACTAGAATGTAGAATATATAAAGAACTCTCAAAACTCAGCAGTAAATAAGCAAACAGCCTAATTAGAAAATCGACAAAAGACATTAAGAGATATTTCACCAAAGAGGATAGACAGATAGAAAATAAGCACATGAATAGATAGATGTTCAGCTTCATTAGCCATTAGGAAAATGTACACAAAAAAGCCACAATGAGGTATCACTATATATCTATCAGAATGGCTAAAATAAAGAATAGTGACAATAGCAAATACTGGCCAGGATGTGGTGAAAATGGATCACTCATATATTGCTGGTGAGAATGGAAAATGGGAAAGCCACTCTGGAAAACAATTTGACCATTTCTTATAAAACTAAACATGCAACTACCATACAATTCAACAACTACACTCTGAGGTGGAGTGCAAAGTTTCCAAAGAAATGGAAATTTATGTTCACACAAAAACCTGTATATGGGGCTTCCCTGGTGGTGCAGTGGTTGAGAATCTGCCTGCCAATGCAGGGGACATGGGTTCGAGCCCTGGTCTGGGAAGATCCCACATGCCGCGGAGCAACTGGGCCCGTGAGCCACAATTATTGAGCCTGCGCGTCTGGAGCCTGTGCTCCGCAACAAGAGAGGCCGCGATAATGAGAGGCCCGCACACCGCGATGAAGAGTGGCCCCCACTTGCCGCAACTAGAGAAAGCCCTCGCACAGAAACGAAGACCCAACACAGCCATAAATAAATAAGTAAATAAATTAAAAATTTAAAAAAAACCTGTATATGAATATTCATAGTAGTTTTATACATGATAGCCAAAATCTGTAAACAACCCAGACATTCCTCAAGGTGAATGGTTAAACAAACTGTCATACACCCACACTGTGGAATACTGTTCAACAATAAAGAGGAATGAACTATTGATACCTATAAAAACTTGAATCAAATTTGATAGAATTATGCTGAGTCTTTCACTCAGTCAATCCGAAAAGGTTACATGCTATATGATTCCATTTATGCAACAAATGACAAAATTTTAGAAATGGAGGACAGATTAGAGGTTGTCAGGGGTTAAAGATGGGGCAAGGTAGAGCAGGAGGGAAGTGGAGATAGCAACAGAGGGATCCTTGTGGTAATGGGACTGTTCTGTATCTTGACTGTGTGGTGAATACACAAACCTACACATGTGATAAAATTGCATAGATCTAAGTACACGCAAACACAAATGAGTGGAAGCAAAATATAAAGACTGGTGGATTATATCATGTCAATATCCTGGTTGTGATAATGTACGACAGTTTTGCGAGATGTTACCATTGGGGGAAACTGGATAAAGGATACAGGGGATATTTCTATATTATTTCTTTTAATTGCATGTGAACCTACAATTATCTCAAAATAAAAACAACACTACAAATCAGAGCTTCCTCCCCACTTCCCTTCCCCTGCCCCCTACCCCCAGCTAGTTGCTAAACATTTACCAGCACACAGATCCACTTCTCTTTGGAGAATGAACTTCGTGTTAGTAAAACTTGGTGTGGTTTTTTTCTCCGAGTGCCTCACAGAAGACAGAGTAGATGGCTGGAGGCAATGGAGGAGCCTGTGGCCTTGGGAGAGTAGTTTTACTTCCCTGGGCCTTAGTTTTCCTCATCTGTAAACTGGAGACTTAGTACTAGAGGGAAGGAAAATGAATACTTATAGAGAACCTACTTTTATCTACGTCTCCTTCCCTCATCCTCTAACAAGCCCAATGAGCCATACGGAATGAGTCTCCAAGTTTCCAATAAAGAAACAGAGGCTGAGAGACACATCTACCAGAGAACAGAGCTGGGGTTACAGTCTACATCCAGGCACTTCTCATTACTGCCTGCTGTCCTGGAAGCCTATCCAATTCTCTGACACTATACCCTACAAGGCGGCCTTTCCCAGTGGAAAGCGAGCTGGACTGGGAATGCCCGACCCTCTAAGTGCAAGTAGGGAATGGCTGCAAAGGACTCAGCTTGATCCCCCCAAGCACATACGGTTGCACCAGAAGCCACAGATTTCCCAGGCCAGCCTCCCTCCATGTACGCTGTGGAGCTCCCAGGAACAGCTGCTAATTTCCCCCTGGTTGGTTGTTCCCTATCGTTGCCTACAGAACAAACCCAAAACAGCTCCAAAGGCTGAGCATTCTCCCCTTAGGGGGCAGGCAGGGGATCATGGTCATCCATGGACCGTGGATGACAATGTCCAGGGGTATAACATTGGTACAAGCTCATGCGGAACGAAAGACGTGTCTCCTTAGGTTGGAAAGCACATTGCCCAACAAAGGCTACCTTCCAACCAATCTCTTTGGTGTTTTCCTCACAAACTCTACAGGTTGGATATCCAAGATGATCAAAGGTAAGGCAGTTCGGTGGTTAGAGCCCTGGGCTGCGGGTCAGGAGATACAGACTTTGCCCAGCCCTGTGACTTCCTCTAAGACCTTGGACGAGCCATGCTCCCCTTCTGGGATTCAGTGTCCTTATCTATAAAGTGAGGGGTTCCGATTAGCTGTTCCCTAGTCCTCTCCAAGCCCTGCCAGCCAGCCCTCATGTTCAAGGTTAGCTCTAAGACCTGTAAGCAGGGCCTGCCTGAATCCACCACAGCTCACAAATATTATTGGAACAGAAGTCCTAGTCGAATTTCATTTTTCTTCCGAGGCTGTTTATTGCCTAACAAAATGTACTTAGTGGTAAATTCGTGACTGTGATGTTAACTGTAGGCTACAAGCCCACAGACAGAAAAAAAAAAAAAAAAGGGGAGGGGTGGAGAGCACGAGCACAGAGCCCAAAGAGGGAGGGCCATCCAGAGGGTCGGGAAACCTCGAATTCACAGGAGTGTCTTATAAACACAGGCACCATTTCCTTACTTATTCACATCCTCTGCCCTGTCTGGGTTCCGCGTGGTCTCCACTTCTTGTTAGCGTTTCAGCTGCATACCAGGCCCCAGCTGGCAGTGGCTAATTGCAATCAGCAGGTGAGAAATGTAGGTTCTCCGAAAAGGAATTATCTCCAGCGCTGGGAACCATTCTGGGAAATGTAACAGACCTGGGAAGAGAGGGGGAGATGTTTAAAACCTGAACTTCTGTGAAAAGCATTAATTGAAAAAGACAGCCCCGCGCACCAGGAACCCATGACTCGCTCGCCTGAAAATATAATGAAGCAACTTAGTGCCGAAGGAAAGACTGGGGAGCATTTCCATTTCTGCAAAAGCAGCTCCTGCCTCATGCACATAAGCCCTGCCTGCCCTCTTTTTCCAGGACACCCAGAGAGCACAAAGGCTGCCTCTTGTAGTCTCGTCTTTTACCTTACATTCTTCTGCATGAGCAAAGTCACTGCACGAAGCTGAGGACTTTTCATTTGTTTTTATTTAGGTTTTCGAGAAACATGTAAAGCCCTCTACTCCGGAGCAGAATGACTTGAGGAAGCAAGTTCAAAATCGGTTCACAATCTCTTGAGGTCACGGAACACCCAGCTGCTTACTCAGCCTGGTGCCAAGTGAGGGAGACGGGACATGGGTGCAGCCACATACCCTGAAAGGCTGGTTAGCTACTTGGGGAAGCAAGCCCGGTGTCAAGGAGCAAGGTCTGGAGGTGCCTGTGTCCTCAGCCCTGGGCTGCTCTCAGTGGGTCCTATCAGGGGCCACTGGGGAGAGTAGAAAGGCCCCGGGTGGCCCCTATCAACACCTGCCTGCTCACCCACAGAATCAGCTTCTCTCTGTGCCTTATCAGGAAAGGGAGTGAAAAGCGTACCGGAGAGGTGATTTGAATTTCATTTTCTCACTCTGTCCTCCTGTGGTGAACACCGCGTGATGCTGCATGCTGATGCAAAGAAAATTGTCTCTGCTCGCTGGGCTTTCCGGCTGGGCGTGGGCAGCTCACATTGCACTGGGCAGTGGGGCAGCCTGCAAACCGCCTGGGGGATCATACAACAGAGGCGGGCTGGGGGGCTGGCCCAGCAGCGTTTCCAGAGAAGTCGGGTGTGATTTGGCAGGCCCCAGAACCCCTGTGTCCTCATCTACAAAGTAAGTGAACTGCACGCTGCGCCCCTTCACCTGACTTCAGTGCTCAGCTTCCATAAAAGGCAAGTGATAAGGCGTGGCTTAAAACACAAAAGATTCCTTCCCCCAGAGGAAGGTTCACTGGGGTTTTGGGAAGGGTGGGCGGCTCGGGTAACCCTTCCTTTTGGTTGTTCGTAGGCCAAAGGAGAGGGAGAGGCTAGGCTCTGGAGCTGATCTCAGATGAAACCCCAGTCCCTGGTGGGAGGTCAGACTGAGGACAGAGACTCAGGACAGGCCAGCTGGGGAATCCCTGGGGGCCGAAGGAATGTCAGTGGAGAGATTAGAGTCTCTAGGGGAGGAGATAAAGAGGCCTGGAGACCTTTCAGCCTTGGAGCCAAACCCCAGGCTTTGTGATCAAAAGACAAATAAACAGCCATTCCCACCGGGTTTCTCAAACCTGCTGAGCGGCACAAATGTTTCCTCCTTATAAACAAGCTTACCTGCAGAAGGCGAAGAAAACTAGACCCTGAGATCACACGCAGTTTTTGGCAGACCCCTTAGGAGAAACTGCCGCAGACAGCCTATCAAGTGCTCTTCTCACATCTCTCGGAAATAAGATGTCAAAGTTTGAACATAAACCACGAACAAACAAAGTCGGCCCGGTGCTTCATGCCAGCTTCCCCATCCTGACACAGGGCAGCTTTCGAATATGAGCTGCAGCCTTAGAAGCTGCTGACAGGATTTTTACAGTGGCCAGTGAGTCGAGAAGGTAAGCAGAGAGAGGGAGCCACCCGTGGCCTCCTTTCGACAAATACTGGGCTCTACGTCTGTGTTACACAACTCTAGGAGGCACTGATTGTCGGCACAGTCTGTGGAGTCGTGTTTCAGGAGGTGTCAAGGGCGAATACAGTGCTAACAGCGCCCTGCGGAGTGAGGCGAGGCAAAAACAAACATCCACTGCGTGGGAGAGGGATGGAGAGTGGGGGAGGGCTGAGATTTATAGTGGGGTAGTCAGGGAAGGCTCATCGAGATGAAGTGACTTTTGAGCAAAGACGAACAGGAGTGAAGGAGTGAGTCTTGCCAGGAGGCTCTCTGGGGGGAGAGGGACCCAGGTAGAGGGGATGGTGAGTGCGAAAGTTCTGAGGTAGAAGAGTGCTTGGCAGACGCAAAGTACACCCTGGGAGCCAATGGAGCTGGAGTGGAAAGACAAGGGGCGTGGCCTTAGATCCTGAATGCAGTAGAGAATCACAGAACATCACAGCAGGTGCCCCAAGCCACCCCACCAGCCTGCTCTGCCGGGCTGACATCTCAATAGCCACCTCTGGGGGCCTGCGGGACTCTCTGGTTCCCCATTAACTAACAACTAATCCCTGATACGGTTCTGTTTAATTACTAACCGACTAGGGGTGAATTCAGCTCCACCCCTCTGGCTTCCTGGACTTCAGACCTCCTAATATTTCATCTTGGGGATGGAGACGTGTGGAAAGAGGGAGGGTGACTGAAAGGTGTCCCTCTCTAACTCCCCAAGTCCCACGGCAAACGGTGTCACCACATACGGCCTGATTCAATACACGTTGGCTGACCTTCCCTCACCACCTTTCCCACACTAAGAATGGCAAAACCACCGGAGAGAATTAACTGTATCCGGGACTCATTCGATGGTGCTCAGAATCTCTCGCCCAAGCACCCAGGATTGATTCAGTGTCTATCATACTTAAGTACTCTGCTCTGGCCCAAAGAGTAATGCAAACACGGCATACCCTGCACAGTGTGAGATGGGGCTTGGC
>JANTQK010009275.1:73091-86501 GCA_029224305.1 Caperea marginata
GATACACAGAACAGCCTCTCCAACAGAGACTTATCCAGTTTAAAATATCAGCTGTTCTAAGGCTGAGAAACTGTAATTAAGACAAATTAATTTACAGAAAAGTTTACATAGTACAATTTTTTTTACTACTTTAAAACAAAAAACAGTGAGGAATACCATTTCACACCTTCTAGTATGGCTATAATGAAATAACAAAAAAAGGAAAATAGCAAGTGTTGATGAAGAGTAGAGAAAATGGAAGCCTCATACATTGCTAGTAAAAAAGTAAAATGGTACAACCATGTAGAAAAGTTTGGCAGTTCCTCAAAAGTTAAACTAAGAGTTATCACAATTTAGCAATTTCATTCCTAGTTATATATTCAAAAGAATTGAAAAGATATGTTTTCTACAAACAAACTTGCACATGAATATTCACAGCAGCATTATTCATAATAGCCAAAAAGCGAAAAAAAAAATTCATTAACTGAAAAAATATAAACAAATTGTGGTATATCCATGCAATATAATATTACGTGGCAATAAAAAGGAATGATGTACTGATGCATGTTATAATATGGATGAACCTTGAAAATGTTATAAGTGAAAACATAAAAGGCCATACACTGTATGATTCCATTTAAGTAAAATTTCCAGTATAGGCAAATCCACAGAGACAGAAAGTGGATTAGTGGTTGCCAGAAGATAGGCAAAGGGAGAAATTGGGAAGTATGGGGTTTCTTTTTGGGGTGAGAGAAATATTCTGAAATTAACATTGGTGCTGATTGCATAATATTGTGAATATATTTAACAGTCACTAAACTGTACACTTTAAAATGGTCAAAATAGTGAATTTTATGCTAAGTGAATTTATCTCAATTTTTTAAAAAACCAAAAAAGAAATAGTGAAGAAAAGAACTACAATGGTGGTCATGTGACTAGAAACACAAATGAGGGAAATTTTAAGGAATTACAATCTATATGTTTTTACAACTAACATATTTCATCAGAACTAAGACACCATCAATTTTAAGATACACCATAGGGGCTTCCCTGGTGGCACAGTGGTTGGGAATCCACCTGCCAATGCAGGGAACATGGGTTTAAGCCCTGGTCCAGGAAGATCCCACATGCTGCAGAGCAACTAAGCCTGTGCGCCACAGCTACTAAGCCTGCGCTCTAGAGCCCGCAAGCCACAACTACTGAAGCCCACACGCCTAGAGCCCATGCTCCGCAACAAGAGAAGCCACCACAATGAGAAGCCCGCTCGCCACAACTAGAGAAAGCCCGTGTGCAGCAACCAAGACACAACGCAGCCAAAAATAAATAAAAAATAAAATAAAATAAATTTAAAAACTTTTTTCAATAAAAAAAAGATACACCATAATTTTATATACCACTAAGAAAGAAAAATACTGCCAATTAAACTATAATATCCCAAAGATGGCAAGAAGCAACTGATATCAGAGATTTTAACTTGTAAAAAAAGTGCTTTAGAATCAAAGAAATGTGTAATTGGATATAGGAAATAAAGGAAACATGCAGTTAAAAACAAGATGATCTAGGGCTTCCTTGGTGGTGCAGTGGTTGAGAATCTGCCTGCCAATGCAGGGGACACGGGTTCGAGCCCTGGTCTGGGAAGATCCCACATGCCGCGGAGCAACTAGGCCCGTGAGCCACAACTACTGAGCCTGCGCTCCTGGAGCCTGTGCCCTGCAACAAGAGAGGCCGCGACAGTGAAAGGCCCACGCACCGCGATGAAGAGTGGTCCCCGCTCGCCACAACTAGAGAAAGCCCTTGCACAGAAACGAAGACCCAACACAGCCAAAAATAAATAAATAAATTTTGAAAAAAAAAAAAAGAAGATGATCTAGTTTGTGCAGAAACACAACGAATTCAGTTTGAACCACCATGGGTCCCAAATATGTTGTTTGGGTATTTATATAGAGATTAATGAATTATTTTTTAAAATACTGTATATACTAATTCAATGGGTGGGAAATTATACTTTTAAACATATATAACATTGGGAATTTTAAGAACAACTACAAGCCTGAAAATCAACAGTCAGAAAAGGTAAAGCCATTCTCATGGAAAGAATCCATGACATTATTTTTAGCATTAGGAGACACCCTCACATTCAAAAGCCCAGGGTTCCACCATTCTGAAATCTCTTCTCCAGCTTCCTCTCAAAACACTTCTTAGCAGGTTGTTTATGAAAGAAAATAAAAGACAGTCCCTATCTTTAAAGAAGCTCATCAAAACGCAGCACAGAAAGAAAGGCAGAAAGAAAGGCATATACCAAGCATTCAGAAGAACATTAATGCGTATTGTTTCCAAGGTAAATACTCAATTTGATCATCATGTATTAAGCACTTAGTATCTTTCAGGACTATGAAGTGCTCTCTGCAGGATACAAAATGTAAGTAAGTACAATCATTATTGTAAGGAGGCTGGAGGTTGAAGCAGGGGTGTCAATAAAGGACACAAATAATAGATATGAGACCATACGTTTTGCTTCATGTAGCTATCTATGTGTGAGGAGTAAGGGGATGGAAACACAGTGAGTGCTGTGGGGATTCAAAGACGGAAAAGATCATCCTGGATAGAAGGGCTGGAAATGGCAAGATAGGTATCAGGAAATGGACCTTAAGAATATGTTAGTTTAGTAGGCAGAACTGGCAGCAGTAGGTGTTCTAATCAGGGGAAACAGTTTAAATAAAGCATGGAGGCAGGAAGGCACACAGTGCATTGGAGAAAGGTCTATCTTAGGTTGATATGAGACCACAAATAGGGAAACCTGGAAGATAAGGTTTGAAACACAGGTTGGGTTGTAGATAAATGGGCTTGAATGCCAGGGTGAGCTCAGAAGGGGTTAGAGAGTTCTTAATGGTTTTAGACTAAGAGAATAATACAATAAGAACTGTTAAGAATACTAATCTAACAACATTTTGAAACACTGACTGGCAGAGGGAGCTCTGCAAATAGGAAAATTAGTAAAAAGGCTATTGTGAGTGTTAGCAAGTAGTAAGAAGGTGATTACACGTATCTACAGTGTAATAATAAAAACAGAAGGAAGGAAATGAAAGGCACATGGCAGGTAGAATACACAAAGCTTGTGAACAATGCAGAAAGCAAGGTAAAGGGAGGTTTCAGAACACTAAAAAAAGAATGGAGATGCTAGTGTCAAAACAGGGAAGTCCAAGAAAGGAGTGTGGAGCTGTGAAGGAAGGTGAGGTTGTTCTGTGGACGTGAATACTATTAAAATAGAAACGTCCAGGAGCAAATGGAAACTCGCTGCCTGAAGTTTGGATTAAAGGGAGAGAAATCATAAAAATATGATAAGAAAGCCTAGAAAATCAAATGCTAGATGGAAATTTTTTAAAGGTCATTTTTTAAAAAATTAGGCCACTAACAACTTTCCAAAAAAGTTTCAATTAAAAGATAGAGATGGAAACCAGACAAGTAAAGAAGTGAAATGTGGGTAGTGAGAAACTGGAAACAGAGAATAAATCGTACTTCTAAAAAGTGTAATAGAACAACCTAAATATTCAATAATAATATATTAGTTCAAGTCTGGAGGAGATAACAGAATACTATGGCTTTTCACCAACAAGATCAACTATTTCAATATTTTAACATTTGGCATCACCTTAATAGGGTATATTAGCTGCATATAAGCCCTGAATTTTCCCTAAGGAAAAGCACAAGTACAACAGGATACATGAAAAGACTTTTTATGCAATTCTGATTCATCACAAAACAGAAAATGGATGAAAAAAAAATGTGGTCAATTCATACAATGTAATACTCTATGGTAATGAAAATAAAGTACAGCTACAGGCAATGTCGATGACTGTCACAAAAATAGAGTTGAGAGGAAAAAAAGACATGAAAGAACACATACACTATGACTCCATTTGTATAAAGCTTTTAATCACTAAAACTAAACTATATTGTGTAGAGAAGCATAAATCATAAAAGAAACGCAAGGAAATTATTATTAGGATTGTGAAAGAGAAGGATGGATATAGGAGGGATTCTGGGTCAGTGGAAATGTTCTTCACTTTATAATTATTTGTTGATTTATCTAATAGGTTTAATGACCTTTTCTCTGTTATCTTATATTTTGCAATAAAAAAAAGTAAAAAACAAGTAAACAGAAATCCCCAAATAGCAGTTGGAAGCAATGAGGGTTTGCAGCTGAAATATGACACCACAAATGATGATGTGGAGAGAGATGGGCAAAGTTGCAGATTACGGCAACAAAAAAGGAGAGAAAATAATTGGAGAATAGAAGAGCAGAAATGGTATTTATTCAAAGACAATTCTACACAGGACACGGAGCACCCTGGATAGAAGAAGAACTTCTTAAATCAGAAAGAAACTTCCAAGGCAAGTTTCCCAAAGAAAATGGGCACCAAGGGCAAAGTAAGCAAATATACTGTTTCTTTGTTCAATTCTTGTTTTGTGTGTGTGTGTGTCTTTATACATTTGCTAAAAGAAGCGTCCTTGGGAATTACTCTCAGAAAGCAGCAGTTTAAAGTTGATCAAAAGCTAAGTCCCCATCAACAGATGTATGGATAAAGAAGATGTGGTATATATATACTCATATAGGTACTTTCCTGGTGGTGCAGTGGTTAAGAATCCACCTGCCAATGCAGGGGACACGGGTTCGAGCCCTGGTCCGGGAAGATCCCACATGCCTCAGAACAACTAAGCCCATGCGCCACAACTACTGAGCCTGTGCTCTAGAGCCTGTGAGCCACAACTACTGAAGCCCGCGTGCCTAGAGCCCATGTTCCGCAACAAGAGAAGCCACCGCAATGAGAAGCCCGCGCACCACAACAAAGAGGAGCTCCCGCTCGTCGCAACTAGAGAAAGCCTGCACACAGCAATGAAGACCCAACACAGCCCAAAATAAATAAATAAATTAAAAAATATATATATATATATACACACATATACGTACACACTCACAACAAAATATTACTCAGTCATAAAGAAGAATGAAATCTTGCCATTTTTGACAACATCGGCAGACCTAGAGGGTATTAAGTGAAATAAGTCATACAGAGAAAGACAAATATTGTATGATTTCACTTATACATGGACTCTAAAAAGCAAAAACAGATGAACAAACATAACAAAACGAAACAAAATCATAGATACAGAGAACAAACAGGTGATTGCCCAGGGGGTGGGGGTGGGGAGTTGGGAAGATGAGAGAAATAAGTGACGGAAATTAAGGGATACAAACTACCAGTTATAAAATAAACGAGTCACAAGTATGAAATGTAAAGCGTAGGGAATATAGTCAATAATTATTTAGTATCTTTGTATGGTGACAGATGATAACTAGACTTTTCACGATGAGCATTTGAAATGTATGGAATTAGCAAATCACTATGTTGTGTGCCAGAAACTAACATAGTGCTGTAGGCCAATTATACTTCAAAAACAAATGAACTCATAGAAAAAGAGATTGGGTTTGTAGTTACCAGAGGCGGGAGGGTGGGGCAGGGAGGAATTGCATGAAGTTAGTCATAAGGTACAAACTTCCAGTTAAAAGACAAATAAGTAGTAGGGATGTAATGTACAGCATGGTAAATATAACCAACACTGCTGTATGTTATATACGAAAGTTGTTACAAGAGTAAATCCTGAGTTCTCATCACAAGGAAAAACATTATTTTTCTATTTCTTTAATTTTATGTCTATATGAAATGATGGATGTTCACTAAACTTATTGTGGTAATCATTTCATGATATATTTAAGTCAAATCATTATTCTATACACCCCTTAAACTTATATAGGGCTGTATATCAATTATATCTTAATAAAACCAGAAGACAAAATAAAGATGATGAAAAGGATATGAGTGACCCTCATGCTAGTTATTTACTCTAGGAAATAACTGTGAATTTGCCAAAATGCTTACTACAAAGGTGGTCAATTAAATATTATTTATAATGGCCAAAAAAAGAGAGATTTGAGTAACTGTGCCATAATCATAAAATAAAATTTGTATTCATTAGAAATAATGTTAGAGAATATGGAAAATATTCATTGTATATTAATAAGTAGAAAAAAGTAGATTATAAAATATTACATACAATATGGTCCCACGTGAAAAAAACTGAAATGATTTACCTCAAAATCCTATAGTGCGGGATAAAATTACAAATGGGTTTTCTTTCTTTTTTCATATTTTCATTTTGAAACTTTCCATAATTAACACATGTTGCATTTATAAGACATGATATTTAAAATACAATTCAAAATTGCATAACACGTATCAAAAAATATGTATTCATATGAAAAAAGACTGGGAAAATCACACCAAAAGTAAAAATAGTAGCATTAGAATGAAGGAGTATAGGTTTGTGTCTTTCCACTTTCCTTCAATGTTACTTACATTTAAAATTAAAAATATAATTTTAAGAGGTTAAAATTTTTTTAATCTCGGGATTGTAAAATTTTTAATGCTTAATTTCTTTTCATACATCTTTACCCAAATTCTTTCAAAGGGACAAAATTTTTATTTAACGTATATTCTACTGATAAATTTAATAATTATGTAAGCCTCATTTCTCAAACTTTTATGTGCATATGAATCACATGGGGATCTTGTTCAAATGCAGATTTTGATTCAGTGGATTTTGGACAGGGCTTATGGCTCTAGCAAATTCTCAAGTGATGTCAATAACTGCTGGTGGCAGGGAGGTCCACATTTTGAGCAGCAAAGATGTAAAACACATCTGCTCCAGCAATAAGGATTCAGGTAATGCAGAGCTGATAACAAATCGTTCGATCAACAAATACATATTGGCCATCTACCCTGCCCAAATCCTATAAATTTATCCTCTTTATTCTGGAGAGAAAAAAATCAAGGCTTTATAATAGGGTAAACTTTAATACACCTGTTCTTTTCGAAAATTAAAAGTGCAATGACTACAATGTAGAATTTGACTTATTTTCAATTAAGGTCCCTTGTCTTTAGAATAATATAATTATATATAACATCCAGCCACAAGCTCCAAAACTCTTTCATGAAATAATAGTATCAACATGTTCTTTCATTTTTTTTCCATGATATTCTTTCTTTTTCTCTCCCTCTCTCTTCCTCCCTCCTATCCTTTCCCCCTCTCCCTCTTTCTCAAGTTATTAAATGCAAAGCAGCTATCGCCTGGAAAGCAAACAAGCCCCTCAGCGTTGAAGAGGTTGAGGGAGCTCCCCTCAAGGCTCATGAAGTTCGAATTCAGGTGTGTGTGGACTTTCCCAGGGCGGGACAAGTCTCTTTTAATTTATAGGTTCTCACCCCACCCCTTGTTTTTTCCCTGCCGTTTATTTGTTGAAGAAACAGTCATTTGGCCTACAGAATTTTCTTCACTCTAGATTTTTCTGATTACACTCTTGTAATCTGGTTTAACATGTTTCTCCATCACTGTATATCCTCTAAACTAGTATTTTTGATCTAAATGCTTGATCTGATTCAGGTTTTATGTTTTTGTAGGAGTATTGCTAAAATAGTGTATATATGTCAGTGCTACTCTCTCACTTTGATCTATTTTAAAAAGAAACCAATAAACCCATTAAAATGTGTGGGCTTCAGTTTTTGTTCTCATAACACCAAAGGGAAAAGGAAGACAAGAGAATGATTTTCACTTGGGTTTGTTCGTTATGAGCTGAATATCTAATGGCCTTCAAGTGTTTCTGCAGATTTAGCCAGCGATTCATCCATTTTCATGTTGGCAAATTTCCCCCATTTAGCTATGTCATTTAGTTTTATGACAGGCAGTCTTTATTTACATGGTCCTGCCCCCACCTCACTCTGTCCCTTTTTCACAAAGTGGGACCAGGGACTCCTGGTGGTCCAGTGGTTAAGACTCTGTGCTCCCCATGTAGGGGGCACGCGTTCTATCCCTGATCAGGGAACTAAGATCCCGCATGCAGCACGGCATGGTCAAGAAAAAAAAAAAAAGAAGTGGGACCAGCTGCTTGAGAAGTTAATTTACAATTTTCTTGCCTGCACGTCACACCTGGTTCTACATGTGCCATCTTTGGCCTAAGAGGTGTCGGTCTTTCTGCTGTAATCAGTTATAAAGCAGCAGGAGCTTCCAGAATCATAGTTATTGACATCAAAAGTGAGAAGTTTACAAAGGCCAGAGCCCTTGGAGCCACCGACTGCCTCGATCCTAGAGACCTAGATAAACCCATTCAGGAGGTCATAGTTGAAATGACCAATGGAGGTGTGGATTTTGCCTTTGAGTGTGTAGGTGGAGCTAAAATCATGGTATGTATATTTTTTATAATAGGATATAATAAATATTGTTTATTAACATTAACATTTATAATATGTGCATATTAATATATTAAATTTTAATATTTATATACATGTATAAATTATGTTTAAGAATAGTTATTAATACTATATTAGATATCATTATGTTACATACATATAATTAATTTTTACTTATTAATAAATATTAATAATTACTATTTAATATTAATGTGTTTTAATATTTGTTTATTCTTTCACATGAAATTCAGCAAAAAATTAAGAGAAAACTTAGAAATAAAAACTTTCAAAGAATTGTGCCTATGAGAAGTGAGGAAAAAAAATAGAAAAGACAGATTTAGAGGAGGGAATAGACAGGGTGAATGGAGTCACCCCTAACAGCCAGAGGTATCCACTCTCATCTTAAAGTAGAGCAAGGAGAGGTTAGCAACCTACAGACAAGCCAGTTCTGTCCATCAGATCTCAATAATCAGGCTGCAGAATTAGGTCCAAACTATATATGTGAAATTTTCAATTAAAAAAATTAACAAGCTGCAAAATTAAAAACTCAATCTTTTTTTCCTAAACACTACAATTTTGCATCATTCAGATTTCTTCTCCTCTCAGGACAGGAAAGGTGGGTCCTTCTGAGTGCAGGGCCCTGGGCAACTGCACTGGTTGCAGGCCCACATAGCCAGTCCTGTCCGTTCTGCTCCAGAAAATGGGGTAAAGAGCCAACGGCACAGGCAACATAGGGAGAAGTTAGCCTCCAGAGCACGCAGCCTTAGTCTCCAGCAAATATTCACCTAATGCATCTTTGCTCAAAGCCACTAAGTAGAGTTTGTTTTGTTTTTTTAACAAGATGACCAAAGAATTCATCAACTAACTTTTCTGCTTCTTAGTTCATTAGTGACAGCTGTGAAGTAGTTATGACACTATTCCCTTTTATTTACCCCTTCACTCAGCCTGGCTCCTACAACTCTCCTCTAGAGAGGGTACAAAGAATGAAATTCTGTACTTCAACCTCCCAGGAGCAGGCTTTGGCAATTTTCCCCTCGGTTCTTACCTGACACAACATGATACGACAAAAGAGAATGGAGACCGGGAAGGCTGCCTTTCCTGGGTCTTTCCTCTTAGAGTGGTTTCATTATAATAGTGCAACTGCCTAAAAGAGGATCTGGCAGGTAATAAGCACTCGATAAATGTTAGCTGTTACTGACGTTCGTGCAGTGAGGACCCCTTGTACTGTACCACTCCACTGCATCCAAAGCTTCAGGCCTCGCTTTTTCAATTGTCCTTGGCACCTGCGGCCTGCAATGTGCCACATCCATTCCTCCACTTCCCACAGCTCATATGTTTCACAAACATTGAAATTCAGCCCACTTATTTTTCTAGTATAGAGATTCTCAAAACTGGCTATACTTCAGAAGTACCTGGGGAGTTGTTGTTGTTTTCCAGTATCAGTGCCTCGACCCATACCCAGGATATTCTCATGTATTGGTTCTCAAGCTGAGAACCACTGATCCAAAACTTGGCAGGTTCTATTATTAACTTATTTATTACACCAAGAAATGTATTTTAAATTATGGAATAGAATTACACTAGAGAACCCAAATAAAAAGAGATGGGTTTATTTAATCACAAAAAGATGGGCTAACTACCCTTCCATCAAAAGCTTCCATAACTAGGGAAAGCTTTATTTCTATGTTGTGGAGGAGATTCCAGTAATGGGAATGAACTTAATTTCAATGACCGCTAATGCTCTAATGCAGTCTAAAGAATTCAACAGAACAGTTAGAAATTTACAGTAATGGACAATTTTATAAGATTTTGAGAATTAAAAATAATTCTCATCAAAAGTTATCAGAGGCTACTAAATAAAACCCTGTATTTGCATATAATGCCCATTTAACTAAGTTATAATTATGGAGGTTAATTCCCTGCTTGGAGCAAAGCTCAGAAATGTAGAGAAGGGCAATAGGAAAAACATTAAATTAAAAAAAAAAAAAAAAAAAACAGGAGTAATGTAGGCAGCTACCTTAAGGTCACAAGCAGTGCCTGTGCTCTTTATCTCTCTCTGTGGATCTCTCTGTACAATATACATTAAGCAAAAATACTTCTGCCACATAAGAAGTATAGAAACTAGAAGAGTTGCGATTTAGAAATGTTAGAAATTCTCAAAACTATAAATACATATTCAAATAAAGATTTCAAAACACATTCTAAAAGTTCTAGGTCATTGCATTATCCATCCCTAGTAAGACAGACAGAGAGAAGAGGGAAAGAATTTACTATACTTCAGATTGCTTCTTTCATATAATGATCAGTGATGAACAGGAATGGTATTCCTATTGGGACTTCTGTAGAAGTAAAATTTGCCTCAACAGGTGAGAACCAAGTTGACCACTGGCTATGATAAACGATATGGGATGTTTATATTTTTCTTGTATAATATTAGTCTCAAAAGATTTTAAATGTTGAACCATAACATAGGGCTTCTATGTGGAATGGCCATCCACAAGTTTACATCTTTCTTAAACTTATTTACATTTTCAATCTTGGCATTTTTATATTAATTCCAAACCTGCAGTAGGTTAAGATAATATTTTCTCTTTCTCTCATGCAAAGATCAATGCAAATCCCCTGGGCCCCTGTCTTCCATGTGGTGACTCAGCAATCAAGGAAGTTCAAATTTGTGGCTTTACAATCGCAACATGAGGTCCTCTTGGTTGTTAGAGCAGAAGGGACAGCTGGCGGGTTGTACACTGGCTTTTCTATTTTGGCTAGGAAATGGCACACGTCACTCCTGCCCATAGCCCAGAACTAGTCATATGACTCTACTTAACTGCAAGAGAGCTAAAAAATATAGGGAAGCAGATGTAATGTTTGATGAGCAGCAGCCACTGTTATTTTCTGTTTAACCGTTTTGCCTTCTGTCTTAAATAGCATTTCTTTTAAATTATCCTACATTGAGATCTACTAAGTTTACAGTATATGCCTCATTTTTAGACTCCAGTGAATACTTATTCACCCTCTGTTCGTGACTTAATTTTGATCCTATGTCCCTGGAATTGCAAATATCTTCATATATACCATTGTACCTGGTCAAAAACTTGTTGACTAGAGTTTATAATATCTTCTATAGATCTTTCTTTACCTTCATGTATGTATATTTTTCTTGATATACAATGAGATATATTCTAGGTTCGGCATAAGTGTGGTATTAAACAGAGTAAAATATGTTTTTTTTCTTTTCAATATCTTTTTTGATGACATTCAAAATTTTTATTGGATGTTCTATCCGAAACAGAACACTGGTGCCTCAAGTCTCAATCTACAATATTACAACCTCATTAGCTGGAATCCCATTATCTTGTATGCAGAGTTGTGTAAATTTTCCCTAAAGTACTGTACAAACCCACATTGGAGTTCACGTTCTACTTTTCTACTTACTCAGCTAATCTTTTTGTTTGACCTTCCAGAGAGCAGCCCTTGACAGCATAACAGTAGGTTGGGGAGTATGTACATCATTGGAGTAAACATTGGTGACAACGGATTGAGTATTTCTGCAGTGGAGCTAATAATGGGTACTCTAAATGGAACAGCTTTGGTGGTCAGTTTTTTTTCTTTTAATTTTCTTCATAGTAGTACTCAAATTATCATAATTAGGATTATTGAAAGGAAAGGAAAATAATTTATTTTAAATATTGAGTGCCTAGAACATATCTGAAGACTACATGAAAGCTATTTATTCTATTCGTTACTTGAAAGTAAAGAGTTTCTTTATAGAAGGATAACTATAATTTGCAAATTGAAATTCAATTTGCATTAAAACGGACCAACATAGGGGAACAAAAGGTAGACGGTGATCAAATTGAGATACTTCCTTATCTAGAAACAGAAAATAATCTTGAATTTTTCTTTTGAAGAAAAAAAATTTAATACATAAAAGTACAAAAAATTAAAGATGGCAAGGGGATAACCTATTTGAAGCAATCCAAATCTGACCTAATAATTTCATTCATTTGACAAACACTGGTTAAACTACCTTTTCATGTCAGGCACCATGTCTTTATTTGGCATTTTGGCCAATTACAGGTTGGAAAGGTATCGATTCTGTCCAAAGGCTGGCTGCTGACTACAAGAATAAGAAATTCGATCTGGATGCATTGGTGTCCCATACCCTTGCTTTTGACAAAGTTAATGAGGCATTTGACCTAATGTACCAAGGAAAAAGTTAAATTACCAAAGAGATGAGTGAGCAGTTTGAAAAACCTTTATGATGATTCTATTTTCATTTGACGTTGAAAACTAACCAGTGTGTCTTTTCTGACACTTTCCACATCATCAGAAGTACTCAATGTCCTTAAAAGATTAAATAGTGGCCATTTGCAAAAAAGAAAACTTCCTACTCTATTTCCATAATGTACATGGACATACAATGTTCCAACATAGAGTGGTGATATAAACTGACACATATTTTCCCCTTCACAAACAACTGTTAACTCAGTTGGGGCTGCTCCATAGAAAGAGAGGTTTCTAGAGTATAATGTCAGGTTCAATATAGTACAATATGGCCCTGAGTCTGAAATCATTGTGGTCTGCAACTGACACAGAATGCCCACTCCAGGCCCTTCATTATCAGACTCTGGTGAAAACCATGAAGATGTGAGCAGTGAGTGGCAGGTAACAGATACTTAAAGGGTGCCCCAACTGTCCCATTCTCTTGCTTTGTCATGGTTGTCTTATAAGTGATTCAAGTCTACAATTTTAGCTACATTGTGCTCTCTTGGCATAGACCCTGAGAACTGATTTATAAAAATGTCCCAATCAGGGGATCCCTGGTAATTGGGGAGTGGGTAAGACTAGGATCAATGATTTTGGTTAAAATAATCAACTACACTGTTGGTCAGTAGAAGCAAAGGACAAAACACCAGGAACCGTGTTACACAGAGGAGATGCAAAAAGGCAACAAAAAGAAGTGAAAGGGGGAAAGTATACAGTTAAATGACAGGAGTTCGAAGCAGAGAATAAATGTTGCAAAAGAAGAAAATAGGTCCATGGTGTGAGGACCTAGGATACTTCCTGGGAAAGAAATCTGAGAAAATATCTCTACTGATATGAACTCCCTAATTTGCAAAAGTGTTACCTG
>JANTQK010009276.1:0-2500 GCA_029224305.1 Caperea marginata
CACGGAACATTCTTCAGGATGGATCACATCTTGGGTCACAAATCAAACCTCAGTAAATTTAAGAAAACTGAAATCATATCAAGAATCTTTTCTGACCACAATGACATGAGATTAGAAATGAATTACAGGGAAAAAAACGTAAAAAACCACAAACACATGGAGGCTAAAGAATACATTACTAAATAACCAAGAGATCACTGAAAAAAATCAAAGAGGAAATCAAAAAATATCTAGAGACAAATGACAATGAAAACACAACGATCCAAAACCTGTGGAATGCAGCAAAAGCAGTTCTAAGAGGGAAGTTTATAGCTATAAAAGCCTACCTCAAGAAAAAAGAAAAATCTCAAATAAACAATCTAACCTTACACCTAAAGGAACTAGAGAAAGAAGGACAAACAAAACCCAAAGTTAGCAGAGGAAAGAAATCATAAAGATCAGCAGAAATAAATGAAATAGAAACAAAGAAAACAATAGCAAAGATCAATAAAACTAAAAGCTGGTTCTTTGAGAAGATAAACAAAATTGATAAACCATTAGCCAGACTCATCAAGAAAAAGAAAAAGAGAGGGAGATGACTCACATCAATAAATTAGAAATTAAAAAAAAGCAGCACAGAAATTACAACAGAATGCAGAAATACAAAGCATCTAAGAGTAGTACTACAACAAACTGTATGCTAAACAACTGGACAACCTGGAAGAAGAAATGGACAAATTCGTTCGAAAGGGAATAAGCTCCCAAAGAAGAACCAGGAAGAAAATGATAAAATGACAGACCACTCCACACGTATGAAATTGAAATGTGGATTCAAAATCTTCCCAACAAACAAAGTCCAGGACCAGATTGGCTTCACAGGTGAATTCTATCAAACATATAGAGAAGAGCTAACACCCATCTGTTCAAACTCTTCCAAAAAATTGCGGAGGAGGACGAAGAAGAAGAAACAATCCATACTCATTCTATTGATGTGGGCACCATCACGCACCAAAACCAGACAACGATATACAAAAAAAACGTAAAAAAGCAAAAACACATGGAAGTAAAACAATACCTTACTAATAACAAGAGATACTGATAAAATGAGACGAGGAAAACAAAAAATACTATAGGACAAATGGCCAATGAAAACACATCGAACCAAAACTAAGTGCTGCGGAAAAAGCAGTTAGAGGACAGATTAAAGTATACAATGCTACCACAAGGGATAAACGAAACCTCTCAAATAAACAATTGAAACTTACCCTACGGAACTAGCGAAAGAAGAACCACAACCCAAAACCCAAAGTAAGCACAGAAAGGAAAGAAATCATTCCCTATCAAAGACGAAAAACATGAAATAGCAACAACCTAAACAATTAGAAAGTCAAAAAACTCAAACGCGGAATCTTAGAGAAGCTAAAACAAAAATGATAACATTCGCCACACACATCCAAGAAATAAGAGGGAGATGACTCAAATCCATAAAATAAGAAATGAAAAAGCAGCAATTACAACAGACACTGCAGAAATACAAAAGATCCTAAGAGAGAACTACAAGCAAACTGTATGCCTAAAAATGGAAAAACCTGGAAGAAAGGACACATTCTTCAGAACGGGAATAAGCTCCCAGACTGAAACCAGGAAGGAAATAGAAATATGAAAATGACCAATCACAAGTAATAGAAAATGGAAACATGTGGTTCAAAATCTTCCAACAAACAAAAGTCCAGGACCAGATGGCTCACAGGTGAATTCTATCAAACATTTAGAGAAGAAGTAAACACCATCTGTTTCAAAAACTTTCCAAAAAATTGCGGAGGAAGAAACATCCATATCAATTATGAGGTCACCATCACCAGACAAAAACCAGACAACGATTATACAAAACAACGGTAAAAAAATAAATAGAAGCCAAAACACATGGAGCTAACACAATACTTAATAATAACCAAGAGATCACTGAAGACATGAAAAAGAGGAAATCACCCCATACCAAGAGACAATGACACTGAAAACACAACGATCCACAAACTATGGGATGCAGCAAAAAAGCAGATCTAAGAGGAAAGTATCTAGCTTACAAGGCATCTCAAGGAAGACCAATTAAACCCATAAAAAAAAACCCAAACCCACATTTCGAAAGCAAAAATTAATAACGATAATCTCTCAAAACTAAAACTAGCAAAATGAAGACAACCAAAAGATCAACACACAAACAACAAACAAAGACACAACGAACACAATAGCAAAGTCAATCACAAAAAAAAGCGGTTTTATTACAACAACCACAAAATTGATAAATCACATTCAACAAAAAAAAAAGAAAAAGAGGGATAACAAACAACCAATAATTCGAAACAGAATTAAAACCCAGAACGTAGACCATAAAGCAGAAAAAAAAAACATCCTAAGAGATTAAAAAAATAACAAAATCAAAAAAATGGACAACAATCACAATTGGACAAGATTCATAGATTAAACCCAAGCTAACAAAAGCCACACCACACACAGACATCGC
>JANTQK010009276.1:12500-60000 GCA_029224305.1 Caperea marginata
CCCCCCCCCCCCCCCCCCCCCCCCCCCCCCCCCCCCCCCCCCCCCCCCCCCCCCCCCCCCCCCCCCCCCCCCCCCCCCCCCCCCCCCCCCCCCCCCCCCCCCCCCCCCCCCCCCCCCCCCCCCCCCCCCCCCCCCCCCCCCCCCCCCCCCCCCCCCCCCCCCCCCCCCCCCCCCCCCCCCCCCCCCCCCCCCCCCCCCCCCCCCCCCCCCCCCCCCCCCCCCCCCCCCCCCCCCCCCCCCCCCCCCCCCCCCCCCCCCCCCCCCCCCCCCCCCCCCCCCCCCCCCCCCCCCCCCCCCCCCCCCCCCCCCCCCCCCCCCCCCCCCCCCCCCCCCCCCCCCCCCCCCCCCCCCCCCCCCCCCCCCCCCCCCCCCCCCCCCCCCCCCCCCCCCCCCCCCCCCCCCCCCCCCCCCCCCCCCCCCCCCCCCCCCCCCCCCCCCCCCCCCCCCCCCCCCCCCCCCCCCCCCCCCCCCCCCCCCCCCCCCCCCCCCCCCCCCCCCCCCCCCCCCCCCCCCCCCCCCCCCCCCCCCCCCCCCCCCCCCCCCCCCCCCCCCCCCCCCCCCCCCCCCCCCCCCCCCCCCCCCCCCCCCCCCCCCCCCCCCCCCCCCCCCCCCCCCCCCCCCCCCCCCCCCCCCCCCCCCCCCCCCCCCCCCCCCCCCCCCCCCCCCCCCCCCCCCCCCCCCCCCCCCCCCCCCCCCCCCCCCCCCCCCCCCCCCCCCCCCCCCCCCCCCCCCCCCCCCCCCCCCCCCCCCCCCCCCCCCCCCCCCCCCCCCCCCCCCCCCCCCCCCCCCCCCCCCCCCCCCCCCCCCCCCCCCCCCCCCCCCCCCCCCCCCCCCCCCCCCCCCCCCCCCCCCCCCCCCCCCCCCCCCCCCCCCCCCCCCCCCCCCCCCCCCCCCCCCCCCCCCCCCCCCCCCCCCCCCCCCCCCCCCCCCCCCCCCCCCCCCCCCCCCCCCCCCCCCCCCCCCCCCCCCCCCCCCCCCCCCCCCCCCCCCCCCCCCCCCCCCCCCCCCCCCCCCCCCCCCCCCCCCCCCCCCCCCCCCCCCCCCCCCCCCCCCCCCCCCCCCCCCCCCCCCCCCCCCCCCCCCCCCCCCCCCCCCCCCCCCCCCCCCCCCCCCCCCCCCCCCCCCCCCCCCCCCCCCCCCCCCCCCCCCCCCCCCCCCCCCCCCCCCCCCCCCCCCCCCCCCCCCCCCCCCCCCCCCCCCCCCCCCCCCCCCCCCCCCCCCCCCCCCCCCCCCCCCCCCCCCCCCCCCCCCCCCCCCCCCCCCCCCCCCCCCCCCCCCCCCCCCCCCCCCCCCCCCCCCCCCCCCCCCCCCCCCACCCCCCCCCCCCCCCCCCCCCCCCCCCCCCCCCCCCCCCCCCCCCCCCCCCCCCCCCCCCCCCCCCCCCCCCCCCCCCCCCCCCCCCCCCCCCCCCCCCCCCCCCCCCCCCCCCCCCCCCCCCCCCCCCCCCCCCCCCCCCCCCCCCCCCCCCCCCCCCCCCCCCCCCCCCCCCCCCCCCCCCCCCCCCCCCCCCCCCCCCCCCCCCCCCCCCCCCCCCCCCCCCCCCCCCCCCCCCCCCCCCCCCCCCCCCCCCCCCCCCCCCCCCCCCCCCCCCCCCCCCCCCCCCCCCCCCCCCCCCCCCCCCCCCCCCCCCCCCCCCCCCCCCCCCCCCCCCCCCCCCCCCCCCCCCCCCCCCCCCCCCCCCCCCCCCCCCCCCCCCCCCCCCCCCCCCCCCCCCCCCCCCCCCCCCCCCCCCCCCCCCCCCCCCCCCCCCCCCCCCCCCCCCCCCCCCCCCCCCCCCCCCCCCCCCCCCCCCCCCCCCCCCCCCCCCCCCCCCCCCCCCCCCCCCCCCCCCCCCCCCCCCCCCCCCCCCCCCCCCCCCCCCCCCCCCCCCCCCCCCCCCCCCCCCCCCCCCCCCCCCCCCCCCCCCCCCCCCCCCCCCCCCCCCCCCCCCCCCCCCCCCCCCCCCCCCCCCCCCCCCCCCCCCCCCCCCCCCCCCCCCCCCCCCCCCCCCCCCCCCCCCCCCCCCCCCCCCCCCCCCCCCCCCCCCCCCCCCCCCCCCCCCCCCCCCCCCCCCCCCCCCCCCCCCCCCCCCCCCCCCCCCCCCCCCCCCCCCCCCCCCCCCCCCCCCCCCCCCCCCCCCCCCCCCCCCCCCCCCCCCCCCCCCCCCCCCCCCCCCCCCCCCCCCCCCCCCCCCCCCCCCCCCCCCCCCCCCCCCCCCCCCCCCCCCCCCCCCCCCCCCCCCCCCCCCCCCCCCCCCCCCCCCCCCCCCCCCCCCCCCCCCCCCCCCCCCCCCCCCCCCCCCCCCCCCCCCCCCCCCCCCCCCCCCCCCCCCCCCCCCCCCCCCCCCCCCCCCCCCCCCCCCCCCCCCCCCCCCCCCCCCCCCCCCCCCCCCCCCCCCCCCCCCCCCCCCCCCCCCCCCCCCCCCCCCCCCCCCCCCCCCCCCCCCCCCCCCCCCCCCCCCCCCCCCCCCCCCCCCCCCCCCCCCCCCCCCCCCCCCCCCCCCCCCCCCCCCCCCCCCCCCCCCCCCCCCCCCCCCCCCCCCCCCCCCCCCCCCCCCCCCCCCCCCCCCCCCCCCCCCCCCCCCCCCCCCCCCCCCCCCCCCCCCCCCCCCCCCCCCCCCCCCCCCCCCCCCCCCCCCCCCCCCCCCCCCCCCCCCCCCCCCCCCCCCCCCCCCCCCCCCCCCCCCCCCCCCCCCCCCCCCCCCCCCCCCCCCCCCCCCCCCCCCCCCCCCCCCCCCCCCCCCCCCCCCCCCCCCCCCCCCCCCCCCCCCCCCCCCCCCCCCCCCCCCCCCCCCACCCCCCCCCCCCCCCCCCCCCCCCCCCCCCCCCCCCCCCCCCCCCCCCCCCCCCCCCCCCCCCCCCCCCCCCCCCCCCCCCCCCCCCCCCCCCCCCCCCCCCCCCCCCCCCCCCCCCCCCCCCCCCCCCCCCCCCCCCCCCCCCCCCCCCCCCCCCCCCCCCCCCCCCCCCCCCCCCCCCCCCCCCCCCCCCCCCCCCCCCCCCCCCCCCCCCCCCCCCCCCCCCCCCCCCCCCCCCCCCCCCCCCCCCCCCCCCCCCCCCCCCCCCCCCCCCCCCCCCCCCCCCCCCCCCCCCCCCCCCCCCCCCCCCCCCCCCCCCCCCCCCCCCCCCCCCCCCCCCCCCCCCCCCCCCCCCCCCCCCCCCCCCCCCCCCCCCCCCCCCCCCCCCCCCCCCCCCCCCCCCCCCCCCCCCCCCCCCCCCCCCCCCCCCCCCCCCCCCCCCCCCCCCCCCCCCCCCCCCCCCCCCCCCCCCCCCCCCCCCCCCCCCCCCCCCCCCCCCCCCCCCCCCCCCCCCCCCCCCCCCCCCCCCCCCCCCCCCCCCCCCCCCCCCCCCCCCCCCCCCCCCCCCCCCCCCCCCCCCCCCCCCCCCCCCCCCCCCCCCCCCCCCCCCCCCCCCCCCCCCCCCCCCCCCCCCCCCCCCCCCCCCCCCCCCCCCCCCCCCCCCCCCCCCCCCCCCCCCCCCCCCCCCCCCCCCCCCCCCCCCCCCCCCCCCCCCCCCCCCCCCCCCCCCCCCCCCCCCCCCCCCCCCCCCCCCCCCCCCCCCCCCCCCCCCCCCCCCCCCCCCCCCCCCCCCCCCCCCCCCCCCCCCCCCCCCCCCCCCCCCCCCCCCCCCCCCCCCCCCCCCCCCCCCCCCCCCCCCCCCCCCCCCCCCCCCCCCCCCCCCCCCCCCCCCCCCCCCCCCCCCCCCCCCCCCCCCCCCCCCCCCCCCCCCCCCCCCCCCCCCCCCCCCCCCCCCCCCCCCCCCCCCCCCCCCCCCCCCCCCCCCCCCCCCCCCCCCCCCCCCCCCCCCCCCCCCCCCCCCCCCCCCCCCCCCCCCCCCCCCCCCCCCCCCCCCCCCCCCCCCCCCCCCCCCCCCCCCCCCCCCCCCCCCCCCCCCCCCCCCCCCCCCCCCCCCCCCCCCCCCCCCCCCCCCCCCCCCCCCCCCCCCCCCCCCCCCCCCCCCCCCCCCCCCCCCCCCCCCCCCCCCCCCCCCCCCCCCCCCCCCCCCCCCCCCCCCCCCCCCCCCCCCCCCCCCCCCCCCCCCCCCCCCCCCCCCCCCCCCCCCCCCCCCCCCCCCCCCCCCCCCCCCCCCCCCCCCCCCCCCCCCCCCCCCCCCCCCCCCCCCCCCCCCCCCCCCCCCCCCCCCCCCCCCCCCCCCCCCCCCCCCCCCCCCCCCCCCCCCCCCCCCCCCCCCCCCCCCCCCCCCCCCCCCCCCCCCCCCCCCCCCCCCCCCCCCCCCCCCCCCCCCCCCCCCCCCCCCCCCCCCCCCCCCCCCCCCCCCCCCCCCCCCCCCCCCCCCCCCCCCCCCCCCCCCCCCCCCCCCCCCCCCCCCCCCCCCCCCCCCCCCCCCCCCCCCCCCCCCCCCCCCCCCCCCCCCCCCCCCCCCCCCCCCCCCCCCCCCCCCCCCCCCCCCCCCCCCCCCCCCCCCCCCCCCCCCCCCCCCCCCCCCCCCCCCCCCCCCCCCCCCCCCCCCCCCCCCCCCCCCCCCCCCCCCCCCCCCCCCCCCCCCCCCCCCCCCCCCCCCCCCCCCCCCCCCCCCCCCCCCCCCCCCCCCCCCCCCCCCCCCCCCCCCCCCCCCCCCCCCCCCCCCCCCCCCCCCCCCCCCCCCCCCCCCCCCCCCCCCCCCCCCCCCCCCCCCCCCCCCCCCCCCCCCCCCCCCCCCCCCCCCCCCCCCCCCCCCCCCCCCCCCCCCCCCCCCCCCCCCCCCCCCCCCCCCCCCCCCCCCCCCCCCCCCCCCCCCCCCCCCCCCCCCCCCCCCCCCCCCCCCCCCCCCCCCCCCCCCCCCCCCCCCCCCCCCCCCCCCCCCCCCCCCCCCCCCCCCCCCCCCCCCCCCCCCCCCCCCCCCCCCCCCCCCCCCCCCCCCCCCCCCCCCCCCCCCCCCCCCCCCCCCCCCCCCCCCCCCCCCCCCCCCCCCCCCCCCCCCCCCCCCCCCCCCCCCCCCCCCCCCCCCCCCCCCCCCCCCCCCCCCCCCCCCCCCCCCCCCCCCCCCCCCCCCCCCCCCCCCCCCCCCCCCCCCCCCCCCCCCCCCCCCCCCCCCCCCCCCCCCCCCCCCCCCCCCCCCCCCCCCCCCCCCCCCCCCCCCCCCCCCCCCCCCCCCCCCCCCCCCCCCCCCCCCCCCCCCCCCCCCCCCCCCCCCCCCCCCCCCCCCCCCCCCCCCCCCCCCCCCCCCCCCCCCCCCCCCCCCCCCCCCCCCCCCCCCCCCCCCCCCCCCCCCCCCCCCCCCCCCCCCCCCCCCCCCCCCCCCCCCCCCCCCCCCCCCCCCCCCCCCCCCCCCCCCCCCCCCCCCCCCCCCCCCCCCCCCCCCCCCCCCCCCCCCCCCCCCCCCCCCCCCCCCCCCCCCCCCCCCCCCCCCCCCCCCCCCCCCCCCCCCCCCCCCCCCCCCCCCCCCCCCCCCCCCCCCCCCCCCCCCCCCCCCCCCCCCCCCCCCCCCCCCCCCCCCCCCCCCCCCCCCCCCCCCCCCCCCCCCCCCCCCCCCCCCCCCCCCCCCCCCCCCCCCCCCCCCCCCCCCCCCCCCCCCCCCCCCCCCCCCCCCCCCCCCCCCCCCCCCCCCCCCCCCCCCCCCCCCCCCCCCCCCCCCCCCCCCCCCCCCCCCCCCCCCCCCCCCCCCCCCCCCCCCCCCCCCCCCCCCCCCCCCCCCCCCCCCCCCCCCCCCCCCCCCCCCCCCCCCCCCCCCCCCCCCCCCCCCCCCCCCCCCCCCCCCCCCCCCCCCCCCCCCCCCCCCCCCCCCCCCCCCCCCCCCCCCCCCCCCCCCCCCCCCCCCCCCCCCCCCCCCCCCCCCCCCCCCCCCCCCCCCCCCCCCCCCCCCCCCCCCCCCCCCCCCCCCCCCCCCCCCCCCCCCCCCCCCCCCCCCCCCCCCCCCCCCCCCCCCCCCCCCCCCCCCCCCCCCCCCCCCCCCCCCCCCCCCCCCCCCCCCCCCCCCCCCCCCCCCCCCCCCCCCCCCCCCCCCCCCCCCCCCCCCCCCCCCCCCCCCCCCCCCCCCCCCCCCCCCCCCCCCCCCCCCCCCCCCCCCCCCCCCCCCCCCCCCCCCCCCCCCCCCCCCCCCCCCCCCCCCCCCCCCCCCCCCCCCCCCCCCCCCCCCCCCCCCCCCCCCCCCCCCCCCCCCCCCCCCCCCCCCCCCCCCCCCCCCCCCCCCCCCCCCCCCCCCCCCCCCCCCCCCCCCCCCCCCCCCCCCCCCCCCCCCCCCCCCCCCCCCCCCCCCCCCCCCCCCCCCCCCCCCCCCCCCCCCCCCCCCCCCCCCCCCCCCCCCCCCCCCCCCCCCCCCCCCCCCCCCCCCCCCCCCCCCCCCCCCCCCCCCCCCCCCCCCCCCCCCCCCCCCCCCCCCCCCCCCCCCCCCCCCCCCCCCCCCCCCCCCCCCCCCCCCCCCCCCCCCCCCCCCCCCCCCCCCCCCCCCCCCCCCCCCCCCCCCCCCCCCCCCCCCCCCCCCCCCCCCCCCCCCCCCCCCCCCCCCCCCCCCCCCCCCCCCCCCCCCCCCCCCCCCCCCCCCCCCCCCCCCCCCCCCCCCCCCCCCCCCCCCCCCCCCCCCCCCCCCCCCCCCCCCCCCCCCCCCCCCCCCCCCCCCCCCCCCCCCCCCCCCCCCCCCCCCCCCCCCCCCCCCCCCCCCCCCCCCCCCCCCCCCCCCCCCCCCCCCCCCCCCCCCCCCCCCCCCCCCCCCCCCCCCCCCCCCCCCCCCCCCCCCCCCCCCCCCCCCCCCCCCCCCCCCCCCCCCCCCCCCCCCCCCCCCCCCCCCCCCCCCCCCCCCCCCCCCCCCCCCCCCCCCCCCCCCCCCCCCCCCCCCCCCCCCCCCCCCCCCCCCCCCCCCCCCCCCCCCCCCCCCCCCCCCCCCCCCCCCCCCCCCCCCCCCCCCCCCCCCCCCCCCCCCCCCCCCCCCCCCCCCCCCCCCCCCCCCCCCCCCCCCCCCCCCCCCCCCCCCCCCCCCCCCCCCCCCCCCCCCCCCCCCCCCCCCCCCCCCCCCCCCCCCCCCCCCCCCCCCCCCCCCCCCCCCCCCCCCCCCCCCCCCCCCCCCCCCCCCCCCCCCCCCCCCCCCCCCCCCCCCCCCCCCCCCCCCCCCCCCCCCCCCCCCCCCCCCCCCCCCCCCCCCCCCCCCCCCCCCCCCCCCCCCCCCCCCCCCCCCCCCCCCCCCCCCCCCCCCCCCCCCCCCCCCCCCCCCCCCCCCCCCCCCCCCCCCCCCCCCCCCCCCCCCCCCCCCCCCCCCCCCCCCCCCCCCCCCCCCCCCCCCCCCCCCCACCCCCCCCCCCCCCCCCCCCCCCCCCCCCCCCCCCCCCCCCCCCCCCCCCCCCCCCCCCCCCCCCCCCCCCCCCCCCCCCCCCCCCCCCCCCCCCCCCCCCCCCCCCCCCCCCCCCCCCCCCCCCCCCCCCCCCCCCCCCCCCCCCCCCCCCCCCCCCCCCCCCCCCCCCCCCCCCCCCCCCCCCCCCCCCCCCCCCCCCCCCCCCCCCCCCCCCCCCCCCCCCCCCCCCCCCCCCCCCCCCCCCCCCCCCCCCCCCCCCCCCCCCCCCCCCCCCCCCCCCCCCCCCCCCCCCCCCCCCCCCCCCCCCCCCCCCCCCCCCCCCCCCCCCCCCCCCCCCCCCCCCCCCCCCCCCCCCCCCCCCCCCCCCCCCCCCCCCCCCCCCCCCCCCCCCCCCCCCCCCCCCCCCCCCCCCCCCCCCCCCCCCCCCCCCCCCCCCCCCCCCCCCCCCCCCCCCCCCCCCCCCCCCCCCCCCCCCCCCCCCCCCCCCCACCCCCCCCCCCCCCCCCCCCCCCCCCCCCCCCCCCCCCCCCCCCCCCCCCCCCCCCCCCCCCCCCCCCCCCCCCCCCCCCCCCCCCCCCCCCCCCCCCCCCCCCCCCCCCCCCCCCCCCCCCCCCCCCCCCCCCCCCCCCCCCCCCCCCCCCCCCCCCCCCCCCCCCCCCCCCCCCCCCCCCCCCCCCCCCCCCCCCCCCCCCCCCCCCCCCCCCCCCCCCCCCCCCCCCCCCCCCCCCCCCCCCCCCCCCCCCCCCCCCCCCCCCCCCCCCCCCCCCCCCCCCCCCCCCCCCCCCCCCCCCCCCCCCCCCCCCCCCCCCCCCCCCCCCCCCCCCCCCCCCCCCCCCCCCCCCCCCCCCCCCCCCCCCCCCCCCCCCCCCCCCCCCCCCCCCCCCCCCCCCCCCCCCCCCCCCCCCCCCCCCCCCCCCCCCCCCCCCCCCCCCCCCCCCCCCCCCCCCCCCCCCCCCCCCCCCCCCCCCCCCCCCCCCCCCCCCCCCCCCCCCCCCCCCCCCCCCCCCCCCCCCCCCCCCCCCCCCCCCCCCCCCCCCCCCCCCCCCCCCCCCCCCCCCCCCCCCCCCCCCCCCCCCCCCCCCCCCCCCCCCCCCCCCCCCCCCCCCCCCCCCCCCCCCCCCCCCCCCCCCCCCCCCCCCCCCCCCCCCCCCCCCCCCCCCCCCCCCCCCCCCCCCCCCCCCCCCCCCCCCCCCCCCCCCCCCCCCCCCCCCCCCCCCCCCCCCCCCCCCCCCCCCCCCCCCCCCCCCCCCCCCCCCCCCCCCCCCCCCCCCCCCCCCCCCCCCCCCCCCCCCCCCCCCCCCCCCCCCCCCCCCCCCCCCCCCCCCCCCCCCCCCCCCCCCCCCCCCCCCCCCCCCCCCCCCCCCCCCCCCCCCCCCCCCCCCCCCCCCCCCCCCCCCCCCCCCCCCCCCCCCCCCCCCCCCCCCCCCCCCCCCCCCCCCCCCCCCCCCCCCCCCCCCCCCCCCCCCCCCCCCCCCCCCCCCCCCCCCCCCCCCCCCCCCCCCCCCCCCCCCCCCCCCCCCCCCCCCCCCCCCCCCCCCCCCCCCCCCCCCCCCCCCCCCCCCCCCCCCCCCCCCCCCCCCCCCCCCCCCCCCCCCCCCCCCCCCCCCCCCCCCCCCCCCCCCCCCCCCCCCCCCCCCCCCCCCCCCCCCCCCCCCCCCCCCCCCCCCCCCCCCCCCCCCCCCCCCCCCCCCCCCCCCCCCCCCCCCCCCCCCCCCCCCCCCCCCCCCCCCCCCCCCCCCCCCCCCCCCCCCCCCCCCCCCCCCCCCCCCCCCCCCCCCCCCCCCCCCCCCCCCCCCCCCCCCCCCCCCCCCCCCCCCCCCCCCCCCCCCCCCCCCCCCCCCCCCCCCCCCCCCCCCCCCCCCCCCCCCCCCCCCCCCCCCCCCCCCCCCCCCCCCCCCCCCCCCCCCCCCCCCCCCCCCCCCCCCCCCCCCCCCCCCCCCCCCCCCCCCCCCCCCCCCCCCCCCCCCCCCCCCCCCCCCCCCCCCCCCCCCCCCCCCCCCCCCCCCCCCCCCCCCCCCCCCCCCCCCCCCCCCCCCCCCCCCCCCCCCCCCCCCCCCCCCCCCCCCCCCCCCCCCCCCCCCCCCCCCCCCCCCCCCCCCCCCCCCCCCCCCCCCCCCCCCCCCCCCCCCCCCCCCCCCCCCCCCCCCCCCCCCCCCCCCCCCCCCCCCCCCCCCCCCCCCCCCCCCCCCCCCCCCCCCCCCCCCCCCCCCCCCCCCCCCCCCCCCCCCCCCCCCCCCCCCCCCCCCCCCCCCCCCCCCCCCCCCCCCCCCCCCCCCCCCCCCCCCCCCCCCCCCCCCCCCCCCCCCCCCCCCCCCCCCCCCCCCCCCCCCCCCCCCCCCCCCCCCCCCCCCCCCCCCCCCCCCCCCCCCCCCCCCCCCCCCCCCCCCCCCCCCCCCCCCCCCCCCCCCCCCCCCCCCCCCCCCCCCCCCCCCCCCCCCCCCCCCCCCCCCCCCCCCCCCCCCCCCCCCCCCCCCCCCCCCCCCCCCCCCCCCCCCCCCCCCCCCCCCCCCCCCCCCCCCCCCCCCCCCCCCCCCCCCCCCCCCCCCCCCCCCCCCCCCCCCCCCCCCCCCCCCCCCCCCCCCCCCCCCCCCCCCCCCCCCCCCCCCCCCCCCCCCCCCCCCCCCCCCCCCCCCCCCCCCCCCCCCCCCCCCCCCCCCCCCCCCCCCCCCCCCCCCCCCCCCCCCCCCCCCCCCCCCCCCCCCCCCCCCCCCCCCCCCCCCCCCCCCCCCCCCCCCCCCCCCCCCCCCCCCCCCCCCCCCCCCCCCCCCCCCCCCCCCCCCCCCCCCCCCCCCCCCCCCCCCCCCCCCCCCCCCCCCCCCCCCCCCCCCCCCCCCCCCCCCCCCCCCCCCCCCCCCCCCCCCCCCCCCCCCCCCCCCCCCCCCCCCCCCCCCCCCCCCCCCCCCCCCCCCCCCCCCCCCCCCCCCCCCCCCCCCCCCCCCCCCCCCCCCCCCCCCCCCCCCCCCCCCCCCCCCCCCCCCCCCCCCCCCCCCCCCCCCCCCCCCCCCCCCCCCCCCCCCCCCCCCCCCCCCCCCCCCCCCCCCCCCCCCCCCCCCCCCCCCCCCCCCCCCCCCCCCCCCCCCCCCCCCCCCCCCCCCCCCCCCCCCCCCCCCCCCCCCCCCCCCCCCCCCCCCCCCCCCCCCCCCCCCCCCCCCCCCCCCCCCCCCCCCCCCCCCCCCCCCCCCCCCCCCCCCCCCCCCCCCCCCCCCCCCCCCCCCCCCCCCCCCCCCCCCCCCCCCCCCCCCCCCCCCCCCCCCCCCCCCCCCCCCCCCCCCCCCCCCCCCCCCCCCCCCCCCCCCCCCCCCCCCCCCCCCCCCCCCCCCCCCCCCCCCCCCCCCCCCCCCCCCCCCCCCCCCCCCCCCCCCCCCCCCCCCCCCCCCCCCCCCCCCCCCCCCCCCCCCCCCCCCCCCCCCCCCCCCCCCCCCCCCCCCCCCCCCCCCCCCCCCCCCCCCCCCCCCCCCCCCCCCCCCCCCCCCCCCCCCCCCCCCCCCCCCCCCCCCCCCCCCCCCCCCCCCCCCCCCCCCCCCCCCCCCCCCCCCCCCCCCCCCCCCCCCCCCCCCCCCCCCCCCCCCCCCCCCCCCCCCCCCCCCCCCCCCCCCCCCCCCCCCCCCCCCCCCCCCCCCCCCCCCCCCCCCCCCCCCCCCCCCCCCCCCCCCCCCCCCCCCCCCCCCCCCCCCCCCCCCCCCCCCCCCCCCCCCCCCCCCCCCCCCCCCCCCCCCCCCCCCCCCCCCCCCCCCCCCCCCCCCCCCCCCCCCCCCCCCCCCCCCCCCCCCCCCCCCCCCCCCCCCCCCCCCCCCCCCCCCCCCCCCCCCCCCCCCCCCCCCCCCCCCCCCCCCCCCCCCCCCCCCCCCCCCCCCCCCCCCCCCCCCCCCCCCCCCCCCCCCCCCCCCCCCCCCCCCCCCCCCCCCCCCCCCCCCCCCCCCCCCCCCCCCCCCCCCCCCCCCCCCCCCCCCCCCCCCCCCCCCCCCCCCCCCCCCCCCCCCCCCCCCCCCCCCCCCCCCCCCCCCCCCCCCCCCCCCCCCCCCCCCCCCCCCCCCCCCCCCCCCCCCCCCCCCCCCCCCCCCCCCCCCCCCCCCCCCCCCCCCCCCCCCCCCCCCCCCCCCCCCCCCCCCCCCCCCCCCCCCCCCCCCCCCCCCCCCCCCCCCCCCCCCCCCCCCCCCCCCCCCCCCCCCCCCCCCCCCCCCCCCCCCCCCCCCCCCCCCCCCCCCCCCCCCCCCCCCCCCCCCCCCCCCCCCCCCCCCCCCCCCCCCCCCCCCCCCCCCCCCCCCCCCCCCCCCCCCCCCCCCCCCCCCCCCCCCCCCCCCCCCCCCCCCCCCCCCCCCCCCCCCCCCCCCCCCCCCCCCCCCCCCCCCCCCCCCCCCCCCCCCCCCCCCCCCCCCCCCCCCCCCCCCCCCCCCCCCCCCCCCCCCCCCCCCCCCCCCCCCCCCCCCCCCCCCCCCCCCCCCCCCCCCCCCCCCCCCCCCCCCCCCCCCCCCCCCCCCCCCCCCCCCCCCCCCCCCCCCCCCCCCCCCCCCCCCCCCCCCCCCCCCCCCCCCCCCCCCCCCCCCCCCCCCCCCCCCCCCCCCCCCCCCCCCCCCCCCCCCCCCCCCCCCCCCCCCCCCCCCCCCCCCCCCCCCCCCCCCCCCCCCCCCCCCCCCCCCCCCCCCCCCCCCCCCCCCCCCCCCCCCCCCCCCCCCCCCCCCCCCCCCCCCCCCCCCCCCCCCCCCCCCCCCCCCCCCCCCCCCCCCCCCCCCCCCCCCCCCCCCCCCCCCCCCCCCCCCCCCCCCCCCCCCCCCCCCCCCCCCCCCCCCCCCCCCCCCCCCCCCCCCCCCCCCCCCCCCCCCCCCCCCCCCCCCCCCCCCCCCCCCCCCCCCCCCCCCCCCCCCCCCCCCCCCCCCCCCCCCCCCCCCCCCCCCCCCCCCCCCCCCCCCCCCCCCCCCCCCCCCCCCCCCCCCCCCCCCCCCCCCCCCCCCCCCCCCCCCCCCCCCCCCCCCCCCCCCCCCCCCCCCCCCCCCCCCCCCCCCCCCCCCCCCCCCCCCCCCCCCCCCCCCCCCCCCCCCCCCCCCCCCCCCCCCCCCCCCCCCCCCCCCCCCCCCCCCCCCCCCCCCCCCCCCCCCCCCCCCCCCCCCCCCCCCCCCCCCCCCCCCCCCCCCCCCCCCCCCCCCCCCCCCCCCCCCCCCCCCCCCCCCCCCCCCCCCCCCCCCCCCCCCCCCCCCCCCCCCCCCCCCCCCCCCCCCCCCCCCCCCCCCCCCCCCCCCCCCCCCCCCCCCCCCCCCCCCCCCCCCCCCCCCCCCCCCCCCCCCCCCCCCCCCCCCCCCCCCCCCCCCCCCCCCCCCCCCCCCCCCCCCCCCCCCCCCCCCCCCCCCCCCCCCCCCCCCCCCCCCCCCCCCCCCCCCCCCCCCCCCCCCCCCCCCCCCCCCCCCCCCCCCCCCCCCCCCCCCCCCCCCCCCCCCCCCCCCCCCCCCCCCCCCCCCCCCCCCCCCCCCCCCCCCCCCCCCCCCCCCCCCCCCCCCCCCCCCCCCCCCCCCCCCCCCCCCCCCCCCCCCCCCCCCCCCCCCCCCCCCCCCCCCCCCCCCCCCCCCCCCCCCCCCCCCCCCCCCCCCCCCCCCCCCCCCCCCCCCCCCCCCCCCCCCCCCCCCCCCCCCCCCCCCCCCCCCCCCCCCCCCCCCCCCCCCCCCCCCCCCCCCCCCCCCCCCCCCCCCCCCCCCCCCCCCCCCCCCCCCCCCCCCCCCCCCCCCCCCCCCCCCCCCCCCCCCCCCCCCCCCCCCCCCCCCCCCCCCCCCCCCCCCCCCCCCCCCCCCCCCCCCCCCCCCCCCCCCCCCCCCCCCCCCCCCCCCCCCCCCCCCCCCCCCCCCCCCCCCCCCCCCCCCCCCCCCCCCCCCCCCCCCCCCCCCCCCCCCCCCCCCCCCCCCCCCCCCCCCCCCCCCCCCCCCCCCCCCCCCCCCCCCCCCCCCCCCCCCCCCCCCCCCCCCCCCCCCCCCCCCCCCCCCCCCCCCCCCCCCCCCCCCCCCCCCCCCCCCCCCCCCCCCCCCCCCCCCCCCCCCCCCCCCCCCCCCCCCCCCCCCCCCCCCCCCCCCCCCCCCCCCCCCCCCCCCCCCCCCCCCCCCCCCCCCCCCCCCCCCCCCCCCCCCCCCCCCCCCCCCCCCCCCCCCCCCCCCCCCCCCCCCCCCCCCCCCCCCCCCCCCCCCCCCCCCCCCCCCCCCCCCCCCCCCCCCCCCCCCCCCCCCCCCCCCCCCCCCCCCCCCCCCCCCCCCCCCCCCCCCCCCCCCCCCCCCCCCCCCCCCCCCCCCCCCCCCCCCCCCCCCCCCCCCCCCCCCCCCCCCCCCCCCCCCCCCCCCCCCCCCCCCCCCCCCCCCCCCCCCCCCCCCCCCCCCCCCCCCCCCCCCCCCCCCCCCCCCCCCCCCCCCCCCCCCCCCCCCCCCCCCCCCCCCCCCCCCCCCCCCCCCCCCCCCCCCCCCCCCCCCCCCCCCCCCCCCCCCCCCCCCCCCCCCCCCCCCCCCCCCCCCCCCCCCCCCCCCCCCCCCCCCCCCCCCCCCCCCCCCCCCCCCCCCCCCCCCCCCCCCCCCCCCCCCCCCCCCCCCCCCCCCCCCCCCCCCCCCCCCCCCCCCCCCCCCCCCCCCCCCCCCCCCCCCCCCCCCCCCCCCCCCCCCCCCCCCCCCCCCCCCCCCCCCCCCCCCCCCCCCCCCCCCCCCCCCCCCCCCCCCCCCCCCCCCCCCCCCCCCCCCCCCCCCCCCCCCCCCCCCCCCCCCCCCCCCCCCCCCCCCCCCCCCCCCCCCCCCCCCCCCCCCCCCCCCCCCCCCCCCCCCCCCCCCCCCCCCCCCCCCCCCCCCCCCCCCCCCCCCCCCCCCCCCCCCCCCCCCCCCCCCCCCCCCCCCCCCCCCCCCCCCCCCCCCCCCCCCCCCCCCCCCCCCCCCCCCCCCCCCCCCCCCCCCCCCCCCCCCCCCCCCCCCCCCCCCCCCCCCCCCCCCCCCCCCCCCCCCCCCCCCCCCCCCCCCCCCCCCCCCCCCCCCCCCCCCCCCCCCCCCCCCCCCCCCCCCCCCCCCCCCCCCCCCCCCCCCCCCCCCCCCCCCCCCCCCCCCCCCCCCCCCCCCCCCCCCCCCCCCCCCCCCCCCCCCCCCCCCCCCCCCCCCCCCCCCCCCCCCCCCCCCCCCCCCCCCCCCCCCCCCCCCCCCCCCCCCCCCCCCCCCCCCCCCCCCCCCCCCCCCCCCCCCCCCCCCCCCCCCCCCCCCCCCCCCCCCCCCCCCCCCCCCCCCCCCCCCCCCCCCCCCCCCCCCCCCCCCCCCCCCCCCCCCCCCCCCCCCCCCCCCCCCCCCCCCCCCCCCCCCCCCCCCCCCCCCCCCCCCCCCCCCCCCCCCCCCCCCCCCCCCCCCCCCCCCCCCCCCCCCCCCCCCCCCCCCCCCCCCCCCCCCCCCCCCCCCCCCCCCCCCCCCCCCCCCCCCCCCCCCCCCCCCCCCCCCCCCCCCCCCCCCCCCCCCCCCCCCCCCCCCCCCCCCCCCCCCCCCCCCCCCCCCCCCCCCCCCCCCCCCCCCCCCCCCCCCCCCCCCCCCCCCCCCCCCCCCCCCCCCCCCCCCCCCCCCCCCCCCCCCCCCCCCCCCCCCCCCCCCCCCCCCCCCCCCCCCCCCCCCCCCCCCCCCCCCCCCCCCCCCCCCCCCCCCCCCCCCCCCCCCCCCCCCCCCCCCCCCCCCCCCCCCCCCCCCCCCCCCCCCCCCCCCCCCCCCCCCCCCCCCCCCCCCCCCCCCCCCCCCCCCCCCCCCCCCCCCCCCCCCCCCCCCCCCCCCCCCCCCCCCCCCCCCCCCCCCCCCCCCCCCCCCCCCCCCCCCCCCCCCCCCCCCCCCCCCCCCCCCCCCCCCCCCCCCCCCCCCCCCCCCCCCCCCCCCCCCCCCCCCCCCCCCCCCCCCCCCCCCCCCCCCCCCCCCCCCCCCCCCCCCCCCCCCCCCCCCCCCCCCCCCCCCCCCCCCCCCCCCCCCCCCCCCCCCCCCCCCCCCCCCCCCCCCCCCCCCCCCCCCCCCCCCCCCCCCCCCCCCCCCCCCCCCCCCCCCCCCCCCCCCCCCCCCCCCCCCCCCCCCCCCCCCCCCCCCCCCCCCCCCCCCCCCCCCCCCCCCCCCCCCCCCCCCCCCCCCCCCCCCCCCCCCCCCCCCCCCCCCCCCCCCCCCCCCCCCCCCCCCCCCCCCCCCCCCCCCCCCCCCCCCCCCCCCCCCCCCCCCCCCCCCCCCCCCCCCCCCCCCCCCCCCCCCCCCCCCCCCCCCCCCCCCCCCCCCCCCCCCCCCCCCCCCCCCCCCCCCCCCCCCCCCCCCCCCCCCCCCCCCCCCCCCCCCCCCCCCCCCCCCCCCCCCCCCCCCCCCCCCCCCCCCCCCCCCCCCCCCCCCCCCCCCCCCCCCCCCCCCCCCCCCCCCCCCCCCCCCCCCCCCCCCCCCCCCCCCCCCCCCCCCCCCCCCCCCCCCCCCCCCCCCCCCCCCCCCCCCCCCCCCCCCCCCCCCCCCCCCCCCCCCCCCCCCCCCCCCCCCCCCCCCCCCCCCCCCCCCCCCCCCCCCCCCCCCCCCCCCCCCCCCCCCCCCCCCCCCCCCCCCCCCCCCCCCCCCCCCCCCCCCCCCCCCCCCCCCCCCCCCCCCCCCCCCCCCCCCCCCCCCCCCCCCCCCCCCCCCCCCCCCCCCCCCCCCCCCCCCCCCCCCCCCCCCCCCCCCCCCCCCCCCCCCCCCCCCCCCCCCCCCCCCCCCCCCCCCCCCCCCCCCCCCCCCCCCCCCCCCCCCCCCCCCCCCCCCCCCCCCCCCCCCCCCCCCCCCCCCCCCCCCCCCCCCCCCCCCCCCCCCCCCCCCCCCCCCCCCCCCCCCCCCCCCCCCCCCCCCCCCCCCCCCCCCCCCCCCCCCCCCCCCCCCCCCCCCCCCCCCCCCCCCCCCCCCCCCCCCCCCCCCCCCCCCCCCCCCCCCCCCCCCCCCCCCCCCCCCCCCCCCCCCCCCCCCCCCCCCCCCCCCCCCCCCCCCCCCCCCCCCCCCCCCCCCCCCCCCCCCCCCCCCCCCCCCCCCCCCCCCCCCCCCCCCCCCCCCCCCCCCCCCCCCCCCCCCCCCCCCCCCCCCCCCCCCCCCCCCCCCCCCCCCCCCCCCCCCCCCCCCCCCCCCCCCCCCCCCCCCCCCCCCCCCCCCCCCCCCCCCCCCCCCCCCCCCCCCCCCCCCCCCCCCCCCCCCCCCCCCCCCCCCCCCCCCCCCCCCCCCCCCCCCCCCCCCCCCCCCCCCCCCCCCCCCCCCCCCCCCCCCCCCCCCCCCCCCCCCCCCCCCCCCCCCCCCCCCCCCCCCCCCCCCCCCCCCCCCCCCCCCCCCCCCCCCCCCCCCCCCCCCCCCCCCCCCCCCCCCCCCCCCCCCCCCCCCCCCCCCCCCCCCCCCCCCCCCCCCCCCCCCCCCCCCCCCCCCCCCCCCCCCCCCCCCCCCCCCCCCCCCCCCCCCCCCCCCCCCCCCCCCCCCCCCCCCCCCCCCCCCCCCCCCCCCCCCCCCCCCCCCCCCCCCCCCCCCCCCCCCCCCCCCCCCCCCCCCCCCCCCCCCCCCCCCCCCCCCCCCCCCCCCCCCCCCCCCCCCCCCCCCCCCCCCCCCCCCCCCCCCCCCCCCCCCCCCCCCCCCCCCCCCCCCCCCCCCCCCCCCCCCCCCCCCCCCCCCCCCCCCCCCCCCCCCCCCCCCCCCCCCCCCCCCCCCCCCCCCCCCCCCCCCCCCCCCCCCCCCCCCCCCCCCCCCCCCCCCCCCCCCCCCCCCCCCCCCCCCCCCCCCCCCCCCCCCCCCCCCCCCCCCCCCCCCCCCCCCCCCCCCCCCCCCCCCCCCCCCCCCCCCCCCCCCCCCCCCCCCCCCCCCCCCCCCCCCCCCCCCCCCCCCCCCCCCCCCCCCCCCCCCCCCCCCCCCCCCCCCCCCCCCCCCCCCCCCCCCCCCCCCCCCCCCCCCCCCCCCCCCCCCCCCCCCCCCCCCCCCCCCCCCCCCCCCCCCCCCCCCCCCCCCCCCCCCCCCCCCCCCCCCCCCCCCCCCCCCCCCCCCCCCCCCCCCCCCCCCCCCCCCCCCCCCCCCCCCCCCCCCCCCCCCCCCCCCCCCCCCCCCCCCCCCCCCCCCCCCCCCCCCCCCCCCCCCCCCCCCCCCCCCCCCCCCCCCCCCCCCCCCCCCCCCCCCCCCCCCCCCCCCCCCCCCCCCCCCCCCCCCCCCCCCCCCCCCCCCCCCCCCCCCCCCCCCCCCCCCCCCCCCCCCCCCCCCCCCCCCCCCCCCCCCCCCCCCCCCCCCCCCCCCCCCCCCCCCCCCCCCCCCCCCCCCCCCCCCCCCCCCCCCCCCCCCCCCCCCCCCCCCCCCCCCCCCCCCCCCCCCCCCCCCCCCCCCCCCCCCCCCCCCCCCCCCCCCCCCCCCCCCCCCCCCCCCCCCCCCCCCCCCCCCCCCCCCCCCCCCCCCCCCCCCCCCCCCCCCCCCCCCCCCCCCCCCCCCCCCCCCCCCCCCCCCCCCCCCCCCCCCCCCCCCCCCCCCCCCCCCCCCCCCCCCCCCCCCCCCCCCCCCCCCCCCCCCCCCCCCCCCCCCCCCCCCCCCCCCCCCCCCCCCCCCCCCCCCCCCCCCCCCCCCCCCCCCCCCCCCCCCCCCCCCCCCCCCCCCCCCCCCCCCCCCCCCCCCCCCCCCCCCCCCCCCCCCCCCCCCCCCCCCCCCCCCCCCCCCCCCCCCCCCCCCCCCCCCCCCCCCCCCCCCCCCCCCCCCCCCCCCCCCCCCCCCCCCCCCCCCCCCCCCCCCCCCCCCCCCCCCCCCCCCCCCCCCCCCCCCCCCCCCCCCCCCCCCCCCCCCCCCCCCCCCCCCCCCCCCCCCCCCCCCCCCCCCCCCCCCCCCCCCCCCCCCCCCCCCCCCCCCCCCCCCCCCCCCCCCCCCCCCCCCCCCCCCCCCCCCCCCCCCCCCCCCCCCCCCCCCCCCCCCCCCCCCCCCCCCCCCCCCCCCCCCCCCCCCCCCCCCCCCCCCCCCCCCCCCCCCCCCCCCCCCCCCCCCCCCCCCCCCCCCCCCCCCCCCCCCCCCCCCCCCCCCCCCCCCCCCCCCCCCCCCCCCCCCCCCCCCCCCCCCCCCCCCCCCCCCCCCCCCCCCCCCCCCCCCCCCCCCCCCCCCCCCCCCCCCCCCCCCCCCCCCCCCCCCCCCCCCCCCCCCCCCCCCCCCCCCCCCCCCCCCCCCCCCCCCCCCCCCCCCCCCCCCCCCCCCCCCCCCCCCCCCCCCCCCCCCCCCCCCCCCCCCCCCCCCCCCCCCCCCCC
Source organism: Caperea marginata (assembly GCA_029224305.1). NCBI lineage: Eukaryota > Metazoa > Chordata > Mammalia > Artiodactyla > Neobalaenidae > Caperea > Caperea marginata. Next base: position 30,906 of record JANTQK010009276.1, read on the forward strand.
CCCCCCCCCCCCCCCCCCCCCCCCCCCCCCCCCCCCCCCCCCCCCCCCCCCCCCCCCCCCCCCCCCCCCCCCCCCCCCCCCCCCCCCCCCCCCCCCCCCCCCCCCCCCCCCCCCCCCCCCCCCCCCCCCCCCCCCCCCCCCCCCCCCCCCCCCCCCCCCCCCCCCCCCCCCCCCCCCCCCCCCCCCCCCCCCCCCCCCCCCCCCCCCCCCCCCCCCCCCCCCCCCCCCCCCCCCCCCCCCCCCCCCCCCCCCCCCCCCCCCCCCCCCCCCCCCCCCCCCCCCCCCCCCCCCCCCCCCCCCCCCCCCCCCCCCCCCCCCCCCCCCCCCCCCCCCCCCCCCCCCCCCCCCCCCCCCCCCCCCCCCCCCCCCCCCCCCCCCCCCCCCCCCCCCCCCCCCCCCCCCCCCCCCCCCCCCCCCCCCCCCCCCCCCCCCCCCCCCCCCCCCCCCCCCCCCCCCCCCCCCCCCCCCCCCCCCCCCCCCCCCCCCCCCCCCCCCCCCCCCCCCCCCCCCCCCCCCCCCCCCCCCCCCCCCCCCCCCCCCCCCCCCCCCCCCCCCCCCCCCCCCCCCCCCCCCCCCCCCCCCCCCCCCCCCCCCCCCCCCCCCCCCCCCCCCCCCCCCCCCCCCCCCCCCCCCCCCCCCCCCCCCCCCCCCCCCCCCCCCCCCCCCCCCCCCCCCCCCCCCCCCCCCCCCCCCCCCCCCCCCCCCCCCCCCCCCCCCCCCCCCCCCCCCCCCCCCCCCCCCCCCCCCCCCCCCCCCCCCCCCCCCCCCCCCCCCCCCCCCCCCCCCCCCCCCCCCCCCCCCCCCCCCCCCCCCCCCCCCCCCCCCCCCCCCCCCCCCCCCCCCCCCCCCCCCCCCCCCCCCCCCCCCCCCCCCCCCCCCCCCCCCCCCCCCCCCCCCCCCCCCCCCCCCCCCCCCCCCCCCCCCCCCCCCCCCCCCCCCCCCCCCCCCCCCCCCCCCCCCCCCCCCCCCCCCCCCCCCCCCCCCCCCCCCCCCCCCCCCCCCCCCTCCCCCCCCCCCCCCCCCCCCCCCCCCCCCCCCCCCCCCCCCCCCCCCCCCCCCCCCCCCCCCCCCCCCCCCCCCCCCCCCCCCCCCCCCCCCCCCCCCCCCCCCCCCCCCCCCCCCCCCCCCCCCCCCCCCCCCCCCCCCCCCCCCCCCCCCCCCCCCCCCCCCCCCCCCCCCCCCCCCCCCCCCCCCCCCCCCCCCCCCCCCCCCCCCCCCCCCCCCCCCCCCCCCCCCCCCCCCCCCCCCCCCCCCCCCCCCCCCCCCCCCCCCCCCCCCCCCCCCCCCCCCCCCCCCCCCCCCCCCCCCCCCCCCCCCCCCCCCCCCCCCCCCCCCCCCCCCCCCCCCCCCCCCCCCCCCCCCCCCCCCCCCCCCCCCCCCCCCCCCCCCCCCCCCCCCCCCCCCCCCCCCCCCCCCCCCCCCCCCCCCCCCCCCCCCCCCCCCCCCCCCCCCCCCCCCCCCCCCCCCCCCCCCCCCCCCCCCCCCCCCCCCCCCCCCCCCCCCCCCCCCCCCCCCCCCCCCCCCCCCCCCCCCCCCCCCCCCCCCCCCCCCCCCCCCCCCCCCCCCCCCCCCCCCCCCCCCCCCCCCCCCCCCCCCCCCCCCCCCCCCCCCCCCCCCCCCCCCCCCCCCCCCCCCCCCCCCCCCCCCCCCCCCCCCCCCCCCCCCCCCCCCCCCCCCCCCCCCCCCCCCCCCCCCCCCCCCCCCCCCCCCCCCCCCCCCCCCCCCCCCCCCCCCCCCCCCCCCCCCCCCCCCCCCCCCCCCCCCCCCCCCCCCCCCCCCCCCCCCCCCCCCCCCCCCCCCCCCCCCCCCCCCCCCCCCCCCCCCCCCCCCCCCCCCCCCCCCCCCCCCCCCCCCCCCCCCCCCCCCCCCCCCCCCCCCCCCCCCCCCCCCCCCCCCCCCCCCCCCCCCCCCCCCCCCCCCCCCCCCCCCCCCCCCCCCCCCCCCCCCCCCCCCCCCCCCCCCCCCCCCCCCCCCCCCCCCCCCCCCCCCCCCCCCCCCCCCCCCCCCCCCCCCCCCCCCCCCCCCCCCCCCCCCCCCCCCCCCCCCCCCCCCCCCCCCCCCCCCCCCCCCCCCCCCCCCCCCCCCCCCCCCCCCCCCCCCCCCCCCCCCCCCCCCCCCCCCCCCCCCCCCCCCCCCCCCCCCCCCCCCCCCCCCCCCCCCCCCCCCCCCCCCCCCCCCCCCCCCCCCCCCCCCCCCCCCCCCCCCCCCCCCCCCCCCCCCCCCCCCCCCCCCCCCCCCCCCCCCCCCCCCCCCCCCCCCCCCCCCCCCCCCCCCCCCCCCCCCCCCCCCCCCCCCCCCCCCCCCCCCCCCCCCCCCCCCCCCCCCCCCCCCCCCCCCCCCCCCCCCCCCCCCCCCCCCCCCCCCCCCCCCCCCCCCCCCCCCCCCCCCCCCCCCCCCCCCCCCCCCCCCCCCCCCCCCCCCCCCCCCCCCCCCCCCCCCCCCCCCCCCCCCCCCCCCCCCCCCCCCCCCCCCCCCCCCCCCCCCCCCCCCCCCCCCCCCCCCCCCCCCCCCCCCCCCCCCCCCCCCCCCCCCCCCCCCCCCCCCCCCCCCCCCCCCCCCCCCCCCCCCCCCCCCCCCCCCCCCCCCCCCCCCCCCCCCCCCCCCCCCCCCCCCCCCCCCCCCCCCCCCCCCCCCCCCCCCCCCCCCCCCCCCCCCCCCCCCCCCCCCCCCCCCCCCCCCCCCCCCCCCCCCCCCCCCCCCCCCCCCCCCCCCCCCCCCCCCCCCCCCCCCCCCCCCCCCCCCCCCCCCCCCCCCCCCCCCCCCCCCCCCCCCCCCCCCCCCCCCCCCCCCCCCCCCCCCCCCCCCCCCCCCCCCCCCCCCCCCCCCCCCCCCCCCCCCCCCCCCCCCCCCCCCCCCCCCCCCCCCCCCCCCCCCCCCCCCCCCCCCCCCCCCCCCCCCCCCCCCCCCCCCCCCCCCCCCCCCCCCCCCCCCCCCCCCCCCCCCCCCCCCCCCCCCCCCCCCCCCCCCCCCCCCCCCCCCCCCCCCCCCCCCCCCCCCCCCCCCCCCCCCCCCCCCCCCCCCCCCCCCCCCCCCCCCCCCCCCCCCCCCCCCCCCCCCCCCCCCCCCCCCCCCCCCCCCCCCCCCCCCCCCCCCCCCCCCCCCCCCCCCCCCCCCCCCCCCCCCCCCCCCCCCCCCCCCCCCCCCCCCCCCCCCCCCCCCCCCCCCCCCCCCCCCCCCCCCCCCCCCCCCCCCCCCCCCCCCCCCCCCCCCCCCCCCCCCCCCCCCCCCCCCCCCCCCCCCCCCCCCCCCCCCCCCCCCCCCCCCCCCCCCCCCCCCCCCCCCCCCCCCCCCCCCCCCCCCCCCCCCCCCCCCCCCCCCCCCCCCCCCCCCCCCCCCCCCCCCCCCCCCCCCCCCCCCCCCCCCCCCCCCCCCCCCCCCCCCCCCCCCCCCCCCCCCCCCCCCCCCCCCCCCCCCCCCCCCCCCCCCCCCCCCCCCCCACACCCCCCCCCCCCCCCCCCCCCCCCCCCCCCCCCCCCCCCCCCCCCCCCCCCCCCCCCCCCCCCCCCCCCCCCCCCCCCCCCCCCCCCCCCCCCCCCCCCCCCCCCCCCCCCCCCCCCCCCCCCCCCCCCCCCCCCCCCCCCCCCCCCCCCCCCCCCCCCCCCCCCCCCCCCCCCCCCCCCCCCCCCCCCCCCCCCCCCCCCCCCCCCCCCCCCCCCCCCCCCCCCCCCCCCCCCCCCCCCCCCCCCCCCCCCCCCCCCCCCCCCCCCCCCCCCCCCCCCCCCCCCCCCCCCCCCCCCCCCCCCCCCCCCCCCCCCCCCCCCCCCCCCCCCCCCCCCCCCCCCCCCCCCCCCCCCCCCCCCCCCCCCCCCCCCCCCCCCCCCCCCCCCCCCCCCCCCCCCCCCCCCCCCCCCCCCCCCCCCCCCCCCCCCCCCCCCCCCCCCCCCCCCCCCCCCCCCCCCCCCCCCCCCCCCCCCCCCCCCCCCCCCCCCCCCCCCCCCCCCCCCCCCCCCCCCCCCCCCCCCCCCCCCCCCCCCCCCCCCCCCCCCCCCCCCCCCCCCCCCCCCCCCCCCCCCCCCCCCCCCCCCCCCCCCCCCCCCCCCCCCCCCCCCCCCCCCCCCCCCCCCCCCCCCCCCCCCCCCCCCCCCCCCCCCCCCCCCCCCCCCCCCCCCCCCCCCCCCCCCCCCCCCCCCCCCCCCCCCCCCCCCCCCCCCCCCCCCCCCCCCCCCCCCCCCCCCCCCCCCCCCCCCCCCCCCCCCCCCCCCCCCCCCCCCCCCCCCCCCCCCCCCCCCCCCCCCCCCCCCCCCCCCCCCCCCCCCCCCCCCCCCCCCCCCCCCCCCCCCCCCCCCCCCCCCCCCCCCCCCCCCCCCCCCCCCCCCCCCCCCCCCCCCCCCCCCCCCCCCCCCCCCCCCCCCCCCCCCCCCCCCCCCCCCCCCCCCCCCCCCCCCCCCCCCCCCCCCCCCACCCCCCCCCCCCCCCCCCCCCCCCCCCCCCCCCCCCCCCCCCCCCCCCCCCCCCCCCCCCCCCCCCCCCCCCCCCCCCCCCCCCCCCCCCCCCCCCCCCCCCCCCCCCCCCCCCCCCCCCCCCCCCCCCCCCCCCCCCCCCCCCCCCCCCCCCCCCCCCCCCCCCCCCCCCCCCCCCCCCCCCCCCCCCCCCCCCCCCCCCCCCCCCCCCCCCCCCCCCCCCCCCCCCCCCCCCCCCCCCCCCCCCCCCCCCCCCCCCCCCCCCCCCCCCCCCCCCCCCCCCCCCCCCCCCCCCCCCCCCCCCCCCCCCCCCCCCCCCCCCCCCCCCCCCCCCCCCCCCCCCCCCCCCCCCCCCCCCCCCCCCCCCCCCCCCCCCCCCCCCCCCCCCCCCCCCCCCCCCCCCCCCCCCCCCCCCCCCCCCCCCCCCCCCCCCCCCCCCCCCCCCCCCCCCCCCCCCCCCCCCCCCCCCCCCCCCCCCCCCCCCCCCCCCCCCCCCCCCCCCCCCCCCCCCCCCCCCCCCCCCCCCCCCCCCCCCCCCCCCCCCCCCCCCCCCCCCCCCCCCCCCCCCCCCCCCCCCCCCCCCCCCCCCCCCCCCCCCCCCCCCCCCCCCCCCCCCCCCCCCCCCCCCCCCCCCCCCCCCCCCCCCCCCCCCCCCCCCCCCCCCCCCCCCCCCCCCCCCCCCCCCCCCCCCCCCCCCCCCCCCCCCCCCCCCCCCCCCCCCCCCCCCCCCCCCCCCCCCCCCCCCCCCCCCCCCCCCCCCCCCCCCCCCCCCCCCCCCCCCCCCCCCCCCCCCCCCCCCCCCCCCCCCCCCCCCCCCCCCCCCCCCCCCCCCCCCCCCCCCCCCCCCCCCCCCCCCCCCCCCCCCCCCCCCCCCCCCCCCCCCCCCCCCCCCCCCCCCCCCCCCCCCCCCCCCCCCCCCCCCCCCCCCCCCCCCCCCCCCCCCCCCCCCCCCCCCCCCCCCCCCCCCCCCCCCCCCCCCCCCCCCCCCCCCCCCCCCCCCCCCCCCCCCCCCCCCCCCCCCCCCCCCCCCCCCCCCCCCCCCCCCCCCCCCCCCCCCCCCCCCCCCCCCCCCCCCCCCCCCCCCCCCCCCCCCCCCCCCCCCCCCCCCCCCCCCCCCCCCCCCCCCCCCCCCCCCCCCCCCCCCCCCCCCCCCCCCCCCCCCCCCCCCCCCCCCCCCCCCCCCCCCCCCCCCCCCCCCCCCCCCCCCCCCCCCCCCCCCCCCCCCCCCCCCCCCCCCCCCCCCCCCCCCCCCCCCCCCCCCCCCCCCCCCCCCCCCCCCCCCCCCCCCCCCCCCCCCCCCCCCCCCCCCCCCCCCCCCCCCCCCCCCCCCCCCCCCCCCCCCCCCCCCCCCCCCCCCCCCCCCCCCCCCCCCCCCCCCCCCCCCCCCCCCCCCCCCCCCCCCCCCCCCCCCCCCCCCCCCCCCCCCCCCCCCCCCCCCCCCCCCCCCCCCCCCCCCCCCCCCCCCCCCCCCCCCCCCCCCCCCCCCCCCCCCCCCCCCCCCCCCCCCCCCCCCCCCCCCCCCCCCCCCCCCCCCCCCCCCCCCCCCCCCCCCCCCCCCCCCCCCCCCCCCCCCCCCCCCCCCCCCCCCCCCCCCCCCCCCCCCCCCCCCCCCCCCCCCCCCCCCCCCCCCCCCCCCCCCCCCCCCCCCCCCCCCCCCCCCCCCCCCCCCCCCCCCCCCCCCCCCCCCCCCCCCCCCCCCCCCCCCCCCCCCCCCCCCCCCCCCCCCCCCCCCCCCCCCCCCCCCCCCCCCCCCCCCCCCCCCCCCCCCCCCCCCCCCCCCCCCCCCCCCCCCCCCCCCCCCCCCCCCCCCCCCCCCCCCCCCCCCCCCCCCCCCCCCCCCCCCCCCCCCCCCCCCCCCCCCCCCCCCCCCCCCCCCCCCCCCCCCCCCCCCCCCCCCCCCCCCCCCCCCCCCCCCCCCCCCCCCCCCCCCCCCCCCCCCCCCCCCCCCCCCCCCCCCCCCCCCCCCCCCCCCCCCCCCCCCCCCCCCCCCCCCCCCCCCCCCCCCCCCCCCCCCCCCCCCCCCCCCCCCCCCCCCCCCCCCCCCCCCCCCCCCCCCCCCCCCCCCCCCCCCCCCCCCCCCCCCCCCCCCCCCCCCCCCCCCCCCCCCCCCCCCCCCCCCCCCCCCCCCCCCCCCCCCCCCCCCCCCCCCCCCCCCCCCCCCCCCCCCCCCCCCCCCCCCCCCCCCCCCCCCCCCCCCCCCCCCCCCCCCCCCCCCCCCCCCCCCCCCCCCCCCCCCCCCCCCCCCCCCCCCCCCCCCCCCCCCCCCCCCCCCCCCCCCCCCCCCCCCCCCCCCCCCCCCCCCCCCCCCCCCCCCCCCCCCCCCCCCCCCCCCCCCCCCCCCCCCCCCCCCCCCCCCCCCCCCCCCCCCCCCCCCCCCCCCCCCCCCCCCCCCCCCCCCCCCCCCCCCCCCCCCCCCCCCCCCCCCCCCCCCCCCCCCCCCCCCCCCCCCCCCCCCCCCCCCCCCCCCCCCCCCCCCCCCCCCCCCCCCCCCCCCCCCCCCCCCCCCCCCCCCCCCCCCCCCCCCCCCCCCCCCCCCCCCCCCCCCCCCCCCCCCCCCCCCCCCCCCCCCCCCCCCCCCCCCCCCCCCCCCCCCCCCCCCCCCCCCCCCCCCCCCCCCCCCCCCCCCCCCCCCCCCCCCCCCCCCCCCCCCCCCCCCCCCCCCCCCCCCCCCCCCCCCCCCCCCCCCCCCCCCCCCCCCCCCCCCCCCCCCCCCCCCCCCCCCCCCCCCCCCCCCCCCCCCCCCCCCCCCCCCCCCCCCCCCCCCCCCCCCCCCCCCCCCCCCCCCCCCCCCCCCCCCCCCCCCCCCCCCCCCCCCCCCCCCCCCCCCCCCCCCCCCCCCCCCCCCCCCCCCCCCCCCCCCCCCCCCCCCCCCCCCCCCCCCCCCCCCCCCCCCCCCCCCACCCCCCCCCCCCCCCCCCCCCCCCCCCCCCCCCCCCCCCCCCCCCCCCCCCCCCCCCCCCCCCCCCCCCCCCCCCCCCCCCCCCCCCCCCCCCCCCCCCCCCCCCCCCCCCCCCCCCCCCCCCCCCCCCCCCCCCCCCCCCCCCCCCCCCCCCCCCCCCCCCCCCCCCCCCCCCCCCCCCCCCCCCCCCCCCCCCCCCCCCCCCCCCCCCCCCCCCCCCCCCCCCCCCCCCCCCCCCCCCCCCCCCCCCCCCCCCCCCCCCCCCCCCCCCCCCCCCCCCCCCCCCCCCCCCCCCCCCCCCCCCCCCCCCCCCCCCCCCCCCCCCCCCCCCCCCCCCCCCCCCCCCCCCCCCCCCCCCCCCCCCCCCCCCCCCCCCCCCCCCCCCCCCCCCCCCCCCCCCCCCCCCCCCCCCCCCCCCCCCCCCCCCCCCCCCCCCCCCCCCCCCCCCCCCCCCCCCCCCCCCCCCCCCCCCCCCCCCCCCCCCCCCCCCCCCCCCCCCCCCCCCCCCCCCCCCCCCCCCCCCCCCCCCCCCCCCCCCCCCCCCCCCCCCCCCCCCCCCCCCCCCCCCCCCCCCCCCCCCCCCCCCCCCCCCCCCCCCCCCCCCCCCCCCCCCCCCCCCCCCCCCCCCCCCCCCCCCCCCCCCCCCCCCCCCCCCCCCCCCCCCCCCCCCCCCCCCCCCCCCCCCCCCCCCCCCCCCCCCCCCCCCCCCCCCCCCCCCCCCCCCCCCCCCCCCCCCCCCCCCCCCCCCCCCCCCCCCCCCCCCCCCCCCCCCCCCCCCCCCCCCCCCCCCCCCCCCCCCCCCCCCCCCCCCCCCCCCCCCCCCCCCCCCCCCCCCCCCCCCCCCCCCCCCCCCCCCCCCCCCCCCCCCCCCCCCCCCCCCCCCCCCCCCCCCCCCCCCCCCCCCCCCCCCCCCCCCCCCCCCCCCCCCCCCCCCCCCCCCCCCCCCCCCCCCCCCCCCCCCCCCCCCCCCCCCCCCCCCCCCCCCCCCCCCCCCCCCCCCCCCCCCCCCCCCCCCCCCCCCCCCCCCCCCCCCCCCCCCCCCCCCCCCCCCCCCCCCCCCCCCCCCCCCCCCCCCCCCCCCCCCCCCCCCCCCCCCCCCCCCCCCCCCCCCCCCCCCCCCCCCCCCCCCCCCCCCCCCCCCCCCCCCCCCCCCCCCCCCCCCCCCCCCCCCCCCCCCCCCCCCCCCCCCCCCCCCCCCCCCCCCCCCCCCCCCCCCCCCCCCCCCCCCCCCCCCCCCCCCCCCCCCCCCCCCCCCCCCCCCCCCCCCCCCCCCCCCCCCCCCCCCCCCCCCCCCCCCCCCCCCCCCCCCCCCCCCCCCCCCCCCCCCCCCCCCCCCCCCCCCCCCCCCCCCCCCCCCCCCCCCCCCCCCCCCCCCCCCCCCCCCCCCCCCCCCCCCCCCCCCCCCCCCCCCCCCCCCCCCCCCCCCCCCCCCCCCCCCCCCCCCCCCCCCCCCCCCCCCCCCCCCCCCCCCCCCCCCCACCCCCCCCCCCCCCCCCCCCCCCCCCCCCCCCCCCCCCCCCCCCCCCCCCCCCCCCCCCCCCCCCCCCCCCCCCCCCCCCCCCCCCCCCCCCCCCCCCCCCCCCCCCCCCCCCCCCCCCCCCCCCCCCCCCCCCCCCCCCCCCCCCCCCCCCCCCCCCCCCCCCCCCCCCCCCCCCCCCCCCCCCCCCCCCCCCCCCCCCCCCCCCCCCCCCCCCCCCCCCCCCCCCCCCCCCCCCCCCCCCCCCCCCCCCCCCCCCCCCCCCCCCCCCCCCCCCCCCCCCCCCCCCCCCCCCCCCCCCCCCCCCCCCCCCCCCCCCCCCCCCCCCCCCCCCCCCCCCCCCCCCCCCCCCCCCCCCCCCCCCCCCCCCCCCCCCCCCCCCCCCCCCCCCCCCCCCCCCCCCCCCCCCCCCCCCCCCCCCCCCCCCCCCCCCCCCCCCCCCCCCCCCCCCCCCCCCCCCCCCCCCCCCCCCCCCCCCCCCCCCCCCCCCCCCCCCCCCCCCCCCCCCCCCCCCCCCCCCCCCCCCCCCCCCCCCCCCCCCCCCCCCCCCCCCCCCCCCCCCCCCCCCCCCCCCCCCCCCCCCCCCCCCCCCCCCCCCCCCCCCCCCCCCCCCCCCCCCCCCCCCCCCCCCCCCCCCCCCCCCCCCCCCCCCCCCCCCCCCCCCCCCCCCCCCCCCCCCCCCCCCCCCCCCCCCCCCCCCCCCCCCCCCCCCCCCCCCCCCCCCCCCCCCCCCCCCCCCCCCCCCCCCCCCCCCCCCCCCCCCCCCCCCCCCCCCCCCCCCCCCCCCCCCCCCCCCCCCCCCCCCCCCCCCCCCCCCCCCCCCCCCCCCCCCCCCCCCCCCCCCCCCCCCCCCCCCCCCCCCCCCCCCCCCCCCCCCCCCCCCCCCCCCCCCCCCCCCCCCCCCCCCCCCCCCCCCCCCCCCCCCCCCCCCCCCCCCCCCCCCCCCCCCCCCCCCCCCCCCCCCCCCCCCCCCCCCCCCCCCCCCCCCCCCCCCCCCCCCCCCCCCCCCCCCCCCCCCCCCCCCCCCCCCCCCCCCCCCCCCCCCCCCCCCCCCCCCCCCCCCCCCCCCCCCCCCCCCCCCCCCCCCCCCCCCCCCCCCCCCCCCCCCCCCCCCCCCCCCCCCCCCCCCCCCCCCCCCCCCCCCCCCCCCCCCCCCCCCCCCCCCCCCCCCCCCCCCCCCCCCCCCCCCCCCCCCCCCCCCCCCCCCCCCCCCCCCCCCCCCCCCCCCCCCCCCCCCCCCCCCCCCCCCCCCCCCCCCCCCCCCCCCCCCCCCCCCCCCCCCCCCCCCCCCCCCCCCCCCCCCCCCCCCCCCCCCCCCCCCCCCCCCCCCCCCCCCCCCCCCCCCCCCCCCCCCCCCCCCCCCCCCCCCCCCCCCCCCCCCCCCCCCCCCCCCCCCCCCCCCCCCCCCCCCCCCCCCCCCCCCCCCCCCCCCCCCCCCCCCCCCCCCCCCCCCCCCCCCCCCCCCCCCCCCCCCCCCCCCCCCCCCCCCCCCCCCCCCCCCCCCCCCCCCCCCCCCCCCCCCCCCCCCCCCCCCCCCCCCCCCCCCCCCCCCCCCCCCCCCCCCCCCCCCCCCCCCCCCCCCCCCCCCCCCCCCCCCCCCCCCCCCCCCCCCCCCCCCCCCCCCCCCCCCCCCCCCCCCCCCCCCCCCCCCCCCCCCCCCCCCCCCCCCCCCCCCCCCCCCCCCCCCCCCCCCCCCCCCCCCCCCCCCCCCCCCCCCCCCCCCCCCCCCCCCCCCCCCCCCCCCCCCCCCCCCCCCCCCCCCCCCCCCCCCCCCCCCCCCCCCCCCCCCCCCCCCCCCCCCCCCCCCCCCCCCCCCCCCCCCCCCCCCCCCCCCCCCCCCCCCCCCCCCCCCCCCCCCCCCCCCCCCCCCCCCCCCCCCCCCCCCCCCCCCCCCCCCCCCCCCCCCCCCCCCCCCCCCCCCCCCCCCCCCCCCCCCCCCCCCCCCCCCCCCAACCCCCCCCCCCCCCCCCCCCCCCCCCCCCCCCCCCCCCCCCCCCCCCCCCCCCCCCCCCCCCCCCCCCCCCCCCCCCCCCCCCCCCCCCCCCCCCCCCCCCCCCCCCCCCCCCCCCCCCCCCCCCCCCCCCCCCCCCCCCCCCCCCCCCCCCCCCCCCCCCCCCCCCCCCCCCCCCCCCCCCCCCCCCCCCCCCCCCCCCCCCCCCCCCCCCCCCCCCCCCCCCCCCCCCCCCCCCCCCCCCCCCCCCCCCCCCCCCCCCCCCCCCCCCCCCCCCCCCCCCCCCCCCCCCCCCCCCCCCCCCCCCCCCCCCCCCCCCCCCCCCCCCCCCCCCCCCCCCCCCCCCCCCCCCCCCCCCCCCCCCCCCCCCCCCCCCCCCCCCCCCCCCCCCCCCCCCCCCCCCCCCCCCCCCCCCCCCCCCCCCCCCCCCCCCCCCCCCCCCCCCCCCCCCCCCCCCCCCCCCCCCCCCCCCCCCCCCCCCCCCCCCCCCCCCCCCCCCCCCCCCCCCCCCCCCCCCCCCCCCCCCCCCCCCCCCCCCCCCCCCCCCCCCCCCCCCCCCCCCCCCCCCCCCCCCCCCCCCCCCCCCCCCCCCCCCCCCCCCCCCCCCCCCCCCCCCCCCCCCCCCCCCCCCCCCCCCCCCCCCCCCCCCCCCCCCCCCCCCCCCCCCCCCCCCCCCCCCCCCCCCCCCCCCCCCCCCCCCCCCCCCCCCCCCCCCCCCCCCCCCCCCCCCCCCCCCCCCCCCCCCCCCCCCCCCCCCCCCCCCCCCCCCCCCCCCCCCCCCCCCCCCCCCCCCCCCCCCCCCCCCCCCCCCCCCCCCCCCCCCCCCCCCCCCCCCCCCCCCCCCCCCCCCCCCCCCCCCCCCCCCCCCCCCCCCCCCCCCCCCCCCCCCCCCCCCCCCCCCCCCCCCCCCCCCCCCCCCCCCCCCCCCCCCCCCCCCCCCCCCCCCCCCCCCCCCCCCCCCCCCCCCCCCCCCCCCCCCCCCCCCCCCCCCCCCCCCCCCCCCCCCCCCCCCCCCCCCCCCCCCCCCCCCCCCCCCCCCCCCCCCCCCCCCCCCCCCCCCCCCCCCCCCCCCCCCCCCCCCCCCCCCCCCCCCCCCCCCCCCCCCCCCCCCCCCCCCCCCCCCCCCCCCCCCCCCCCCCCCCCCCCCCCCCCCCCCCCCCCCCCCCCCCCCCCCCCCCCCCCCCCCCCCCCCCCCCCCCCCCCCCCCCCCCCCCCCCCCCCCCCCCCCCCCCCCCCCCCCCCCCCCCCCCCCCCCCCCCCCCCCCCCCCCCCCCCCCCCCCCCCCCCCCCCCCCCCCCCCCCCCCCCCCCCCCCCCCCCCCCCCCCCCCCCCCCCCCCCCCCCCCCCCCCCCCCCCCCCCCCCCCCCCCCCCCCCCCCCCCCCCCCCCCCCCCCCCCCCCCCCCCCCCCCCCCCCCCCCCCCCCCCCCCCCCCCCCCCCCCCCCCCCCCCCCCCCCCCCCCCCCCCCCCCCCCCCCCCCCCCCCCCCCCCCCCCCCCCCCCCCCCCCCCCCCCCCCCCCCCCCCCCCCCCCCCCCCCCCCCCCCCCCCCCCCCCCCCCCCCCCCCCCCCCCCCCCCCCCCCCCCCCCCCCCCCCCCCCCCCCCCCCCCCCCCCCCCCCCCCCCCCCCCCCCCCCCCCCCCCCCCCCCCCCCCCCCCCCCCCCCCCCCCCCCCCCCCCCCCCCCCCCCCCCCCCCCCCCCCCCCCCCCCCCCCCCCCCCCCCCCCCCCCCCCCCCCCCCCCCCCCCCCCCCCCCCCCCCCCCCCCCCCCCCCCCCCCCCCCCCCCCCCCCCCCCCCCCCCCCCCCCCCCCCCCCCCCCCCCCCCCCCCCCCCCCCCCCCCCCCCCCCCCCCCCCCCCCCCCCCCCCCCCCCCCCCCCCCCCCCCCCCCCCCCCCCCCCCCCCCCCCCCCCCCCCCCCCCCCCCCCCCCCCCCCCCCCCCCCCCCCCCCCCCCCCCCCCCCCCCCCCCCCCCCCCCCCCCCCCCCCCCCCCCCCCCCCCCCCCCCCCCCCCCCCCCCCCCCCCCCCCCCCCCCCCCCCCCCCCCCCCCCCCCCCCCCCCCCCCCCCCCCCCCCCCCCCCCCCCCCCCCCCCCCCCCCCCCCCCCCCCCCCCCCCCCCCCCCCCCCCCCCCCCCCCCCCCCCCCCCCCCCCCCCCCCCCCCCCCCCCCCCCCCCCCCCCCCCCCCCCCCCCCCCCCCCCCCCCCCCCCCCCCCCCCCCCCCCCCCCCCCCCCCCCCCCCCCCCCCCCCCCCCCCCCCCCCCCCCCCCCCCCCCCCCCCCCCCCCCCCCCCCCCCCCCCCCCCCCCCCCCCCCCCCCCCCCCCCCCCCCCCCCCCCCCCCCCCCCCCCCCCCCCCCCCCCCCCCCCCCCCCCCCCCCCCCCCCCCCCCCCCCCCCCCCCCCCCCCCCCCCCCCCCCCCCCCCCCCCCCCCCCCCCCCCCCCCCCCCACCCCCCCCCCCCCCCCCCCCCCCCCCCCCCCCCCCCCCCCCCCCCCCCCCCCCCCCCCCCCCCCCCCCCCCCCCCCCCCCCCCCCCCCCCCCCCCCCCCCCCCCCCCCCCCCCCCCCCCCCCCCCCCCCCCCCCCCCCCCCCCCCCCCCCCCCCCCCCCCCCCCCCCCCCCCCCCCCCCCCCCCCCCCCCCCCCCCCCCCCCCCCCCCCCCCCCCCCCCCCCCCCCCCCCCCCCCCCCCCCCCCCCCCCCCCCCCCCCCCCCCCCCCCCCCCCCCCCCCCCCCCCCCCCCCCCCCCCCCCCCCCCCCCCCCCCCCCCCCCCCCCCCCCCCCCCCCCCCCCCCCCCCCCCCCCCCCCCCCCCCCCCCCCCCCCCCCCCCCCCCCCCCCCCCCCCCCCCCCCCCCCCCCCCCCCCCCCCCCCCCCCCCCCCCCCCCCCCCCCCCCCCCCCCCCCCCCCCCCCCCCCCCCCCCCCCCCCCCCCCCCCCCCCCCCCCCCCCCCCCCCCCCCCCCCCCCCCCCCCCCCCCCCCCCCCCCCCCCCCCCCCCCCCCCCCCCCCCCCCCCCCCCCCCCCCCCCCCCCCCCCCCCCCCCCCCCCCCCCCCCCCCCCCCCCCCCCCCCCCCCCCCCCCCCCCCCCCCCCCCCCCCCCCCCCCCCCCCCCCCCCCCCCCCCCCCCCCCCCCCCCCCCCCCCCCCCCCCCCCCCCCCCCCCCCCCCCCCCCCCCCCCCCCCCCCCCCCCCCCCCCCCCCCCCCCCCCCCCCCCCCCCCCCCCCCCCCCCCCCCCCCCCCCCCCCCCCCCCCCCCCCCCCCCCCCCCCCCCCCCCCCCCCCCCCCCCCCCCCCCCCCCCCCCCCCCCCCCCCCCCCCCCCCCCCCCCCCCCCCCCCCCCCCCCCCCCCCCCCCCCCCCCCCCCCCCCCCCCCCCCCCCCCCCCCCCCCCCCCCCCCCCCCCCCCCCCCCCCCCCCCCCCCCCCCCCCCCCCCCCCCCCCCCCCCCCCCCCCCCCCCCCCCCCCCCCCCCCCCCCCCCCCCCCCCCCCCCCCCCCCCCCCCCCCCCCCCCCCCCCCCCCCCCCCCCCCCCCCCCCCCCCCCCCCCCCCCCCCCCCCCCCCCCCCCCCCCCCCCCCCCCCCCCCCCCCCCCCCCCCCCCCCCCCCCCCCCCCCCCCCCCCCCCCCCCCCCCCCCCCCCCCCCCCCCCCCCCCCCCCCCCCCCCCCCCCCCCCCCCCCCCCCCCCCCCCCCCCCCCCCCCCCCCCCCCCCCCCCCCCCCCCCCCCCCCCCCCCCCCCCCCCCCCCCCCCCCCCCCCCCCCCCCCCCCCCCCCCCCCCCCCCCCCCCCCCCCCCCCCCCCCCCCCCCCCCCCCCCCCCCCCCCCCCCCCCCCCCCCCCCCCCCCCCCCCCCCCCCCCCCCCCCCCCCCCCCCCCCCCCCCCCCCCCCCCCCCCCCCCCCCCCCCCCCCCCCCCCCCCCCCCCCCCCCCCCCCCCCCCCCCCCCCCCCCCCCCCCCCCCCCCCCCCCCCCCCCCCCCCCCCCCCCCCCCCCCCCCCCCCCCCCCCCCCCCCCCCCCCCCCCCCCCCCCCCCCCCCCCCCCCCCCCCCCCCCCCCCCCCCCCCCCCCCCCCCCCCCCCCCCCCCCCCCCCCCCCCCCCCCCCCCCCCCCCCCCCCCCCCCCCCCCCCCCCCCCCCCCCCCCCCCCCCCCCCCCCCCCCCCCCCCCCCCCCCCCCCCCCCCCCCCCCCCCCCCCCCCCCCCCCCCCCCCCCCCCCCCCCCCCCCCCCCCCCCCCCCCCCCCCCCCCCCCCCCCCCCCCCCCCCCCCCCCCCCCCCCCCCCCCCCCCCCCCCCCCCCCCCCCCCCCCCCCCCCCCCCCCCCCCCCCCCCCCCCCCCCCCCCCCCCCCCCCCCCCCCCCCCCCCCCCCCCCCCCCCCCCCCCCCCCCCCCCCCCCCCCCCCCCCCCCCCCCCCCCCCCCCCCCCCCCCCCCCCCCCCCCCCCCCCCCCCCCCCCCCCCCCCCCCCCCCCCCCCCCCCCCCCCCCCCCCCCCCCCCCCCCCCCCCCCCCCCCCCCCCCCCCCCCCCCCCCCCCCCCCCCCCCCCCCCCCCCCCCCCCCCCCCCCCCCCCCCCCCCCCCCCCCCCCCCCCCCCCCCCCCCCCCCCCCCCCCCCCCCCCCCCCCCCCCCCCCCCCCCCCCCCCCCCCCCCCCCCCCCCCCCCCCCCCCCCCCCCCCCCCCCCCCCCCCCCCCCCCCCCCCCCCCCCCCCCCCCCCCCCCCCCCCCCCCCCCCCCCCCCCCCCCCCCCCCCCCCCCCCCCCCCCCCCCCCCCCCCCCCCCCCCCCCCCCCCCCCCCCCCCCCCCCCCCCCCCCCCCCCCCCCCCCCCCCCCCCCCCCCCCCCCCCCCCCCCCCCCCCCCCCCCCCCCCCCCCCCCCCCCCCCCCCCCCCCCCCCCCCCCCCCCCCCCCCCCCCCCCCCCCCCCCCCCCCCCCCCCCCCCCCCCCCCCCCCCCCCCCCCCCCCCCCCCCCCCCCCCCCCCCCCCCCCCCCCCCCCCCCCCCCCCCCCCCCCCCCCCCCCCCCCCCCCCCCCCCCCCCCCCCCCCCCCCCCCCCCCCCCCCCCCCCCCCCCCCCCCCCCCCCCCCCCCCCCCCCCCCCCCCCCCCCCCCCCCCCCCCCCCCCCCCCCCCCCCCCCCCCCCCCCCCCCCCCCCCCCCCCCCCCCCCCCCCCCCCCCCCCCCCCCCCCCCCCCCCCCCCCCCCCCCCCCCCCCCCCCCCCCCCCCCCCCCCCCCCCCCCCCCCCCCCCCCCCCCCCCCCCCCCCCCCCCCCCCCCCCCCCCCCCCCCCCCCCCCCCCCCCCCCCCCCCCCCCCCCCCCCCCCCCCCCCCCCCCCCCCCCCCCCCCCCCCCCCCCCCCCCCCCCCCCCCCCCCCCCCCCCCCCCCCCCCCCCCCCCCCCCCCCCCCCCCCCCCCCCCCCCCCCCCCCCCCCCCCCCCCCCCCCCCCCCCCCCCCCCCCCCCCCCCCCCCCCCCCCCCCCCCCCCCCCCCCCCCCCCCCCCCCCCCCCCCCCCCCCCCCCCCCCCCCCCCCCCCCCCCCCCCCCCCCCCCCCCCCCCCCCCCCCCCCCCCCCCCCCCCCCCCCCCCCCCCCCCCCCCCCCCCCCCCCCCCCCCCCCCCCCCCCCCCCCCCCCCCCCCCCCCCCCCCCCCCCCCCCCCCCCCCCCCCCCCCCCCCCCCCCCCCCCCCCCCCCCCCCCCCCCCCCCCCCCCCCCCCCCCCCCCCCCCCCCCCCCCCCCCCCCCCCCCCCCCCCCCCCCCCCCCCCCCCCCCCCCCCCCCCCCCCCCCCCCCCCCCCCCCCCCCCCCCCCCCCCCCCCCCCCCCCCCCCCCCCCCCCCCCCCCCCCCCCCCCCCCCCCCCCCCCCCCCCCCCCCCCCCCCCCCCCCCCCCCCCCCCCCCCCCCCCCCCCCCCCCCCCCCCCCCCCCCCCCCCCCCCCCCCCCCCCCCCCCCCCCCCCCCCCCCCCCCCCCCCCCCCCCCCCCCCCCCCCCCCCCCCCCCCCCCCCCCCCCCCCCCCCCCCCCCCCCCCCCCCCCCCCCCCCCCCCCCCCCCCCCCCCCCCCCCCCCCCCCCCCCCCCCCCCCCCCCCCCCCCCCCCCCCCCCCCCCCCCCCCCCCCCCCCCCCCCCCCCCCCCCCCCCCCCCCCCCCCCCCCCCCCCCCCCCCCCCCCCCCCCCCCCCCCCCCCCCCCCCCCCCCCCCCCCCCCCCCCCCCCCCCCCCCCCCCCCCCCCCCCCCCCCCCCCCCCCCCCCCCCCCCCCCCCCCCCCCCCCCCCCCCCCCCCCCCCCCCCCCCCCCCCCCCCCCCCCCCCCCCCCCCCCCCCCCCCCCCCCCCCCCCCCCCCCCCCCCCCCCCCCCCCCCCCCCCCCCCCCCCCCCCCCCCCCCCCCCCCCCCCCCCCCCCCCCCCCCCCCCCCCCCCCCCCCCCCCCCCCCCCCCCCCCCCCCCCCCCCCCCCCCCCCCCCCCCCCCCCCCCCCCCCCCCCCCCCCCCCCCCCCCCCCCCCCCCCCCCCCCCCCCCCCCCCCCCCCCCCCCCCCCCCCCCCCCCCCCCCCCCCCCCCCCCCCCCCCCCCCCCCCCCCCCCCCCCCCCCCCCCCCCCCCCCCCCCCCCCCCCCCCCCCCCCCCCCCCCCCCCCCCCCCCCCCCCCCCCCCCCCCCCCCCCCCCCCCCCCCCCCCCCCCCCCCCCCCCCCCCCCCCCCCCCCCCCCCCCCCCCCCCCCCCCCCCCCCCCCCCCCCCCCCCCCCCCCCCCCCCCCCCCCCCCCCCCCCCCCCCCCCCCCCCCCCCCCCCCCCCCCCCCCCCCCCCCCCCCCCCCCCCCCCCCCCCCCCCCCCCCCCCCCCCCCCCCCCCCCCCCCCCCCTCCCCCCCCCCCCCCCCCCCCCCCCCCCCCCCCCCCCCCCCCCCCCCCCCCCCCCCCCCCCCCCCCCCCCCCCCCCCCCCCCCCCCCCCCCCCCCCCCCCCCCCCCCCCCCCCCCCCCCCCCCCCCCCCCCCCCCCCCCCCCCCCCCCCCCCCCCCCCCCCCCCCCCCCCCCCCCCCCCCCCCCCCCCCCCCCCCCCCCCCCCCCCCCCCCCCCCCCCCCCCCCCCCCCCCCCCCCCCCCCCCCCCCCCCCCCCCCCCCCCCCCCCCCCCCCCCCCCCCCCCCCCCCCCCCCCCCCCCCCCCCCCCCCCCCCCCCCCCCCCCCCCCCCCCCCCCCCCCCCCCCCCCCCCCCCCCCCCCCCCCCCCCCCCCCCCCCCCCCCCCCCCCCCCCCCCCCCCCCCCCCCCCCCCCCCCCCCCCCCCCCCCCCCCCCCCCCCCCCCCCCCCCCCCCCCCCCCCCCCCCCCCCCCCCCCCCCCCCCCCCCCCCCCCCCCCCCCCCCCCCCCCCCCCCCCACCCCCCCCCCCCCCCCCCCCCCCCCCCCCCCCCCCCCCCCCCCCCCCCCCCCCCCCCCCCCCCCCCCCCCCCCCCCCCCCCCCCCCCCCCCCCCCCCCCCCCCCCCCCCCCCCCCCCCCCCCCCCCCCCCCCCCCCCCCCCCCCCCCCCCCCCCCCCCCCCCCCCCCCCCCCCCCCCCCCCCCCCCCCCCCCCCCCCCCCCCCCCCCCCCCCCCCCCCCCCCCCCCCCCCCCCCCCCCCCCCCCCCCCCCCCCCCCCCCCCCCCCCCCCCCCCCCCCCCCCCCCCCCCCCCCCCCCCCCCCCCCCCCCCCCCCCCCCCCCCCCCCCCCCCCCCCCCCCCCCCCCCCCCCCCCCCCCCCCCCCCCCCCCCCCCCCCCCCCCCCCCCCCCCCCCCCCCCCCCCCCCCCCCCCCCCCCCCCCCCCCCCCCCCCCCCCCCCCCCCCCCCCCCCCCCCCCCCCCCCCCCCCCCCCCCCCCCCCCCCCCCCCCCCCCCCCCCCCCCCCCCCCCCCCCCCCCCCCCCCCCCCCCCCCCCCCCCCCCCCCCCCCCCCCCCCCCCCCCCCCCCCCCCCCCCCCCCCCCCCCCCCCCCCCCCCCCCCCCCCCCCCCCCCCCCCCCCCCCCCCCCCCCCCCCCCCCCCCCCCCCCCCCCCCCCCCCCCCCCCCCCCCCCCCCCCCCCCCCCCCCCCCCCCCCCCCCCCCCCCCCCCCCCCCCCCCCCCCCCCCCCCCCCCCCCCCCCCCCCCCCCCCCCCCCCCCCCCCCCCCCCCCCCCCCCCCCCCCCCCCCCCCCCCCCCCCCCCCCCCCCCCCCCCCCCCCCCCCCCCCCCCCCCCCCCCCCCCCCCCCCCCCCCCCCCCCCCCCCCCCCCCCCCCCCCCCCCCCCCCCCCCCCCCCCCCCCCCCCCCCCCCCCCCCCCCCCCCCCCCCCCCCCCCCCCCCCCCCCCCCCCCCCCCCCCCCCACCCCCCCCCCCCCCCCCCCCCCCCCCCCCCCCCCCCCCCCCCCCCCCCCCCCCCCCCCCCCCCCCCCCCCCCCCCCCCCCCCCCCCCCCCCCCCCCCCCCCCCCCCCCCCCCCCCCCCCCCCCCCCCCCCCCCCCCCCCCCCCCCCCCCCCCCCCCCCCCCCCCCCCCCCCCCCCCCCCCCCCCCCCCCCCCCCCCCCCCCCCCCCCCCCCCCCCCCCCCCCCCCCCCCCCCCCCCCCCCCCCCCCCCCCCCCCCCCCCCCCCCCCCCCCCCCCCCCCCCCCCCCCCCCCCCCCCCCCCCCCCCCCCCCCCCCCCCCCCCCCCCCCCCCCCCCCCCCCCCCCCCCCCCCCCCCCCCCCCCCCCCCCCCCCCCCCCCCCCCCCCCCCCCCCCCCCCCCCCCCCCCCCCCCCCCCCCCCCCCCCCCCCCCCCCCCCCCCCCCCCCCCCCCCCCCCCCCCCCCCCCCCCCCCCCCCCCCCCCCCCCCCCCCCCCCCCCCCCCCCCCCCCCCCCCCCCCCCCCCCCCCCCCCCCCCCCCCCCCCCCCCCCCCCCCCCCCCCCCCCCCCCCCCCCCCCCCCCCCCCCCCCCCCCCCCCCCCCCCCCCCCCCCCCCCCCCCCCCCCCCCCCCCCCCCCCCCCCCCCCCCCCCCCCCCCCCCCCCCCCCCCCCCCCCCCCCCCCCCCCCCCCCCCCCCCCCCCCCCCCCCCCCCCCCCCCCCCCCCCCCCCCCCCCCCCCCCCCCCCCCCCCCCCCCCCCCCCCCCCCCCCCCCCCCCCCCCCCCCCCCCCCCCCCCCCCCCCCCCCCCCCCCCCCCCCCCCCCCCCCCCCCCCCCCCCCCCCCCCCCCCCCCCCCCCCCCCCCCCCCCCCCCCCCCCCCCCCCCCCCCCCCCCCCCCCCCCCCCCCCCCCCCCCCCCCCCCCCCCCCCCCCCCCCCCCCCCCCCCCCCCCCCCCCCCCCCCCCCCCCCCCCCCCCCCCCCCCCCCCCCCCCCCCCCCCCCCCCCCCCCCCCCCCCCCCCCCCCCCCCCCCCCCCCCCCCCCCCCCCCCCCCCCCCCCCCCCCCCCCCCCCCCCCCCCCCCCCCCCCCCCCCCCCCCCCCCCCCCCCCCCCCCCCCCCCCCCCCCCCCCCCCCCCCCCCCCCCCCCCCCCCCCCCCCCCCCCCCCCCCCCCCCCCCCCCCCCCCCCCCCCCCCCCCCCCCCCCCCCCCCCCCCCCCCCCCCCCCCCCCCCCCCCCCCCCCCCCCCCCCCCCCCCCCCCCCCCCCCCCCCCCCCCCCCCCCCCCCCCCCCCCCCCCCCCCCCCCCCCCCCCCCCCCCCCCCCCCCCCCCCCCCCCCCCCCCCCCCCCCCCCCCCCCCCCCCCCCCCCCCCCCCCCCCCCCCCCCCCCCCCCCCCCCCCCCCCCCCCCCCCCCCCCCCCCCCCCCCCCCCCCCCCCCCCCCCCCCCCCCCCCCCCCCCCCCCCCCCCCCCCCCCCCCCCCCCCCCCCCCCCCCCCCCCCCCCCCCCCCCCCCCCCCCCCCCCCCCCCCCCCCCCCCCCCCCCCCCCCCCCCCCCCCCCCCCCCCCCCCCCCCCCCCCCCCCCCCCCCCCCCCCCCCCCCCCCCCCCCCCCCCCCCCCCCCCCCCCCCCCCCCCCCCCCCCCCCCCCCCCCCCCCCCCCCCCCCCCCCCCCCCCCCCCCCCCCCCCCCCCCCCCCCCCCCCCCCCCCCCCCCCCCCCCCCCCCCCCCCCCCCCCCCCCCCCCCCCCCCCCCCCCCCCCCCCCCCCCCCCCCCCCCCCCCCCCCCCCCCCCCCCCCCCCCCCCCCCCCCCCCCCCCCCCCCCCCCCCCCCCCCCCCCCCCCCCCCCCCCCCCCCCCCCCCCCCCCCCCCCCCCCCCCCCCCCCCCCCCCCCCCCCCCCCCCCCCCCCCCCCCCCCCCCCCCCCCCCCCCCCCCCCCCCCCCCCCCCCCCCCCCCCCCCCCCCCCCCCCCCCCCCCCCCCCCCCCCCCCCCCCCCCCCCCCCCCCCCCCCCCCCCCCCCCCCCCCCCCCCCCCCCCCCCCCCCCCCCCCCCCCCCCCCCCCCCCCCCCCCCCCCCCCCCCCCCCCCCCCCCCCCCCCCCCCCCCCCCCCCCCCCCCCCCCCCCCCCCCCCCCCCCCCCCCCCCCCCCCCCCCCCCCCCCCCCCCCCCCCCCCCCCCCCCCCCCCCCCCCCCCCCCCCCCCCCCCCCCCCCCCCCCCCCCCCCCCCCCCCCCCCCCCCCCCCCCCCCCCCCCCCCCCCCCCCCCCCCCCCCCCCCCCCCCCCCCCCCCCCCCCCCCCCCCCCCCCCCCCCCCCCCCCCCCCCCCCCCCCCCCCCCCCCCCCCCCCCCCCCCCCCCCCCCCCCCCCCCCCCCCCCCCCCCCCCCCCCCCCCCCCCCCCCCCCCCCCCCCCCCCCCCCCCCCCCCCCCCCCCCCCCCCCCCCCCCCCCCCCCCCCCCCCCCCCCCCCCCCCCCCCCCCCCCCCCCCCCCCCCCCCCCCCCCCCCCCCCCCCCCCCCCCCCCCCCCCCCCCCCCCCCCCCCCCCCCCCCCCCCCCCCCCCCCCCCCCCCCCCCCCCCCCCCCCCCCCCCCCCCCCCCCCCCCCCCCCCCCCCCCCCCCCCCCCCCCCCCCCCCCCCCCCCCCCCCCCCCCCCCCCCCCCCCCCCCCCCCCCCCCCCCCCCCCCCCCCCCCCCCCCCCCCCCCCCCCCCCCCCCCCCCCCCCCCCCCCCCCCCCCCCCCCCCCCCCCCCCCCCCCCCCCCCCCCCCCCCCCCCCCCCCCCCCCCCCCCCCCCCCCCCCCCCCCCCCCCCCCCCCCCCCCCCCCCCCCCCCCCCCCCCCCCCCCCCCCCCCCCCCCCCCCCCCCCCCCCCCCCCCCCCCCCCCCCCCCCCCCCCCCCCCCCCCCCCCCCCCCCCCCCCCCCCCCCCCCCCCCCCCCCCCCCCCCCCCCCCCCCCCCCCCCCCCCCCCCCCCCCCCCCCCCCCCCCCCCCCCCCCCCCCCCCCCCCCCACCCCCCCCCCCCCCCCCCCCCCCCCCCCCCCCCCCCCCCCCCCCCCCCCCCCCCCCCCCCCCCCCCCCCCCCCCCCCCCCCCCCCCCCCCCCCCCCCCCCCCCCCCCCCCCCCCCCCCCCCCCCCCCCCCCCCCCCCCCCCCCCCCCCCCCCCCCCCCCCCCCCCCCCCCCCCCCCCCCCCCCCCCCCCCCCCCCCCCCCCCCCCCCCCCCCCCCCCCCCCCCCCCCCCCCCCCCCCCCCCCCCCCCCCCCCCCCCCCCCCCCCCCCCCCCCCCCCCCCCCCCCCCCCCCCCCCCCCCCCCCCCCCCCCCCCCCCCCCCCCCCCCCCCCCCCCCCCCCCCCCCCCCCCCCCCCCCCCCCCCCCCCCCCCCCCCCCCCCCCCCCCCCCCCCCCCCCCCCCCCCCCCCCCCCCCCCCCCCCCCCCCCCCCCCCCCCCCCCCCCCCCCCCCCCCCCCCCCCCCCCCCCCCCCCCCCCCCCCCCCCCCCCCCCCCCCCCCCCCCCCCCCCCCCCCCCCCCCCCCCCCCCCCCCCCCCCCCCCCCCCCCCCCCCCCCCCCCCCCCCCCCCCCCCCCCCCCCCCCCCCCCCCCCCCCCCCCCCCCCCCCCCCCCCCCCCCCCCCCCCCCCCCCCCCCCCCCCCCCCCCCCCCCCCCCCCCCCCCCCCCCCCCCCCCCCCCCCCCCCCCCCCCCCCCCCCCCCCCCCCCCCCCCCCCCCCCCCCCCCCCCCCCCCCCCCCCCCCCCCCCCCCCCCCCCCCCCCCCCCCCCCCCCCCCCCCCCCCCCCCCCCCCCCCCCCCCCCCCCCCCCCCCCCCCCCCCCCCCCCCCCCCCCCCCCCCCCCCCCCCCCCCCCCCCCCCCCCCCCCCCCCCCCCCCCCCCCCCCCCCCCCCCCCCCCCCCCCCCCCCCCCCCCCCCCCCCCCCCCCCCCCCCCCCCCCCCCCCCCCCCCCCCCCCCCCCCCCCCCCCCCCCCCCCCCCCCCCCCCCCCCCCCCCCCCCCCCCCCCCCCCCCCCCCCCCCCCCCCCCCCCCCCCCCCCCCCCCCCCCCCCCCCCCCCCCCCCCCCCCCCCCCCCCCCCCCCCCCCCCCCCCCCCCCCCCCCCCCCCCCCCCCCCCCCCCCCCCCCCCCCCCCCCCCCCCCCCCCCCCCCCCCCCCCCCCCCCCCCCCCCCCCCCCCCCCCCCCCCCCCCCCCCCCCCCCCCCCCCCCCCCCCCCCCCCCCCCCCCCCCCCCCCCCCCCCCCCCCCCCCCCCCCCCCCCCCCCCCCCCCCCCCCCCCCCCCCCCCCCCCCCCCCCCCCCCCCCCCCCCCCCCCCCCCCCCCCCCCCCCCCCCCCCCCCCCCCCCCCCCCCCCCCCCCCCCCCCCCCCCCCCCCCCCCCCCCCCCCCCCCCCCCCCCCCCCCCCCCCCCCCCCCCCCCCCCCCCCCCCCCCCCCCCCCCCCCCCCCCCCCCCCCCCCCCCCCCCCCCCCCCCCCCCCCCCCCCCCCCCCCCCCCCCCCCCCCCCCCCCCCCCCCCCCCCCCCCCCCCCCCCCCCCCCCCCCCCCCCCCCCCCCCCCCCCCCCCCCCCCCCCCCCCCCCCCCCCCCCCCCCCCCCCCCCCCCCCCCCCCCCCCCCCCCCCCCCCCCCCCCCCCCCCCCCCCCCCCCCCCCCCCCCCCCCCCCCCCCCCCCCCCCCCCCCCCCCCCCCCCCCCCCCCCCCCCCCCCCCCCCCCCCCCCCCCCCCCCCCCCCCCCCCCCCCCCCCCCCCCCCCCCCCCCCCCCCCCCCCCCCCCCCCCCCCCCCCCCCCCCCCCCCCCCCCCCCCCCCCCCCCCCCCCCCCCCCCCCCCCCCCCCCCCCCCCCCCCCCCCCCCCCCCCCCCCCCCCCCCCCCCCCCCCCCCCCCCCCCCCCCCCCCCCCCCCCCCCCCCCCCCCCCCCCCCCCCCCCCCCCCCCCCCCCCCCCCCCCCCCCCCCCCCCCCCCCCCCCCCCCCCCCCCCCCCCCCCCCCCCCCCCCCCCCCCCCCCCCCCCCCCCCCCCCCCCCCCCCCCCCCCCCCCCCCCCCCCCCCCCCCCCCCCCCCCCCCCCCCCCCCCCCCCCCCCCCCCCCCCCCCCCCCCCCCCCCCCCCCCCCCCCCCCCCCCCCCCCCCCCCCCCCCCCCCCCCCCCCCCCCCCCCCCCCCCCCCCCCCCCCCCCCCCCCCCCCCCCCCCCCCCCCCCCCCCCCCCCCCCCCCCCCCCCCCCCCCCCCCCCCCCCCCCCCCCCCCCCCCCCCCCCCCCCCCCCCCCCCCCCCCCCCCCCCCCCCCCCCCCCCCCCCCCCCCCCCCCCCCCCCCCCCCCCCCCCCCCCCCCCCCCCCCCCCCCCCCCCCCCCCCCCCCCCCCCCCCCCCCCCCCCCCCCCCCCCCCCCCCCCCCCCCCCCCCCCCCCCCCCCCCCCCCCCCCCCCCCCCCCCCCCCCCCCCCCCCCCCCCCCCCCCCCCCCCCCCCCCCCCCCCCCCCCCCCCCCCCCCCCCCCCCCCCCCCCCCCCCCCCCCCCCCCCCCCCCCCCCCCCCCCCCCCCCCCCCCCCCCCCCCCCCCCCCCCCCCCCCCCCCCCCCCCCCCCCCCCCCCCCCCCCCCCCCCCCCCCCCCCCCCCCCCCCCCCCCCCCCCCCCCCCCCCCCCCCCCCCCCCCCCCCCCCCCCCCCCCCCCCCCCCCCCCCCCCCCCCCCCCCCCCCCCCCCCCCCCCCCCCCCCCCCCCCCCCCCCCCCCCCCCCCCCCCCCCCCCCCCCCCCCCCCCCCCCCCCCCCCCCCCCCCCCCCCCCCCCCCCCCCCCCCCCCCCCCCCCCCCCCCCCCCCCCCCCCCCCCCCCCCCCCCCCCCCCCCCCCCCCCCCCCCCCCCCCCCCCCCCCCCCCCCCCCCCCCCCCCCCCCCCCCCCCCCCCCCCCCCCCCCCCCCCCCCCCCCCCCCCCCCCCCCCCCCCCCCCCCCCCCCCCCCCCCCCCCCCCCCCCCCCCCCCCCCCCCCCCCCCCCCCCCCCCCCCCCCCCCCCCCCCCCCCCCCCCCCCCCCCCCCCCCCCCCCCCCCCCCCCCCCCCCCCCCCCCCCCCCCCCCCCCCCCCCCCCCCCCCCCCCCCCCCCCCCCCCCCCCCCCCCCCCCCCCCCCCCCCCCCCCCCCCCCCCCCCCCCCCCCCCCCCCCCCCCCCCCCCCCCCCCCCCCCCCCCCCCCCCCCCCCCCCCCCCCCCCCCCCCCCCCCCCCCCCCCCCCCCCCCCCCCCCCCCCCCCCCCCCCCCCCCCCCCCCCCCCCCCCCCCCCCCCCCCCCCCCCCCCCCCCCCCCCCCCCCCCCCCCCCCCCCCCCCCCCCCCCCCCCCCCCCCCCCCCCCCCCCCCCCCCCCCCCCCCCCCCCCCCCCCCCCCCCCCCCCCCCCCCCCCCCCCCCCCCCCCCCCCCCCCCCCCCCCCCCCCCCCCCCCCCCCCCCCCCCCCCCCCCCCCCCCCCCCCCCCCCCCCCCCCCCCCCCCCCCCCCCCCCCCCCCCCCCCCCCCCCCCCCCCCCCCCCCCCCCCCCCCCCCCCCCCCCCCCCCCCCCCCCCCCCCCCCCCCCCCCCCCCCCCCCCCCCCCCCCCCCCCCCCCCCCCCCCCCCCCCCCCCCCCCCCCCCCCCCCCCCCCCCCCCCCCCCCCCCCCCCCCCCCCCCCCCCCCCCCCCCCCCCCCCCCCCCCCCCCCCCCCCCCCCCCCCCCCCCCCCCCCCCCCCCCCCCCCCCCCCCCCCCCCCCCCCCCCCCCCCCCCCCCCCCCCCCCCCCCCCCCCCCCCCCCCCCCCCCCCCCCCCCCCCCCCCCCCCCCCCCCCCCCCCCCCCCCCCCCCCCCCCCCCCCCCCCCCCCCCCCCCCCCCCCCCCCCCCCCCCCCCCCCCCCCCCCCCCCCCCCCCCCCCCCCCCCCCCCCCCCCCCCCCCCCCCCCCCCCCCCCCCCCCCCCCCCCCCCCCCCCCCCCCCCCCCCCCCCCCCCCCCCCCCCCCCCCCCCCCCCCCCCCCCCCCCCCCCCCCCCCCCCCCCCCCCCCCCCCCCCCCCCCCCCCCCCCCCCCCCCCCCCCCCCCCCCCCCCCCCCCCCCCCCCCCCCCCCCCCCCCCCCCCCCCCCCCCCCCCCCCCCCCCCCCCCCCCCCCCCCCCCCCCCCCCCCCCCCCCCCCCCCCCCCCCCCCCCCCCCCCCCCCCCCCCCCCCCCCCCCCCCCCCCCCCCCCCCCCCCCCCCCCCCCCCCCCCCCCCCCCCCCCCCCCCCCCCCCCCCCCCCCCCCCCCCCCCCCCCCCCCCCCCCCCCCCCCCCCCCCCCCCCCCCCCCCCCCCCCCCCCCCCCCCCCCCCCCCCCCCCCCCCCCCCCCCCCCCCCCCCCCCCCCCCCCCCCCCCCCCCCCCCCCCCCCCCCCCCCCCCCCCCCCCCCCCCCCCCCCCCCCCCCCCCCCCCCCCCCCCCCCCCCCCCCCCCCCCCCCCCCCCCCCCCCCCCCCCCCCCCCCCCCCCCCCCCCCCCCCCCCCCCCCCCCCCCCCCCCCCCCCCCCCCCCCCCCCCCCCCCCCCCCCCCCCCCCCCCCCCCCCCCCCCCCCCCCCCCCCCCCCCCCCCCCCCCCCCCCCCCCCCCCCCCCCCCCCCCCCCCCCCCCCCCCCCCCCCCCCCCCCCCCCCCCCCCCCCCCCCCCCCCCCCCCCCCCCCCCCCCCCCCCCCCCCCCCCCCCCCCCCCCCCCCCCCCCCCCCCCCCCCCCCCCCCCCCCCCCCCCCCCCCCCCCCCCCCCCCCCCCCCCCCCCCCCCCCCCCCCCCCCCCCCCCCCCCCCCCCCCCCCCCCCCCCCCCCCCCCCCCCCCCCCCCCCCCCCCCCCCCCCCCCCCCCCCCCCCCCCCCCCCCCCCCCCCCCCCCCCCCCCCCCCCCCCCCCCCCCCCCCCCCCCCCCCCCCCCCCCCCCCCCCCCCCCCCCCCCCCCCCCCCCCCCCCCCCCCCCCCCCCCCCCCCCCCCCCCCCCCCCCCCCCCCCCCCCCCCCCCCCCCCCCCCCCCCCCCCCCCCCCCCCCCCCCCCCCCCCCCCCCCCCCCCCCCCCCCCCCCCCCCCCCCCCCCCCCCCCCCCCCCCCCCCCCCCCCCCCCCCCCCCCCCCCCCCCCCCCCCCCCCCCCCCCCCCCCCCCCCCCCCCCCCCCCCCCCCCCCCCCCCCCCCCCCCCCCCCCCCCCCCCCCCCCCCCCCCCCCCCCCCCCCCCCCCCCCCCCCCCCCCCCCCCCCCCCCCCCCCCCCCCCCCCCCCCCCCCCCCCCCCCCCCCCCCCCCCCCCCCCCCCCCCCCCCCCCCCCCCCCCCCCCCCCCCCCCCCCCCCCCCCCCCCCCCCCCCCCCCCCCCCCCCACCCCCCCCCCCCCCCCCCCCCCCCCCCCCCCCCCCCCCCCCCCCCCCCCCCCCCCCCCCCCCCCCCCCCCCCCCCCCCCCCCCCCCCCCCCCCCCCCCCCCCCCCCCCCCCCCCCCCCCCCCCCCCCCCCCCCCCCCCCCCCCCCCCCCCCCCCCCCCCCCCCCCCCCCCCCCCCCCCCCCCCCCCCCCCCCCCCCCCCCCCCCCCCCCCCCCCCCCCCCCCCCCCCCCCCCCCCCCCCCCCCCCCCCCCCCCCCCCCCCCCCCCCCCCCCCCCCCCCCCCCCCCCCCCCCCCCCCCCCCCCCCCCCCCCCCCCCCCCCCCCCCCCCCCCCCCCCCCCCCCCCCCCCCCCCCCCCCCCCCCCCCCCCCCCCCCCCCCCCCCCCCCCCCCCCCCCCCCCCCCCCCCCCCCCCCCCCCCCCCCCCCCCCCCCCCCCCCCCCCCCCCCCCCCCCCCCCCCCCCCCCCCCCCCCCCCCCCCCCCCCCCCCCCCCCCCCCCCCCCCCCCCCCCCCCCCCCCCCCCCCCCCCCCCCCCCCCCCCCCCCCCCCCCCCCCCCCCCCCCCCCCCCCCCCCCCCCCCCCCCCCCCCCCCCCCCCCCCCCCCCCCCCCCCCCCCCCCCCCCCCCCCCCCCCCCCCCCCCCCCCCCCCCCCCCCCCCCCCCCCCCCCCCCCCCCCCCCCCCCCCCCCCCCCCCCCCCCCCCCCCCCCCCCCCCCCCCCCCCCCCCCCCCCCCCCCCCCCCCCCCCCCCCCCCCCCCCCCCCCCCCCCCCCCCCCCCCCCCCCCCCCCCCCCCCCCCCCCCCCCCCCCCCCCCCCCCCCCCCCCCCCCCCCCCCCCCCCCCCCCCCCCCCCCCCCCCCCCCCCCCCCCCCCCCCCCCCCCCCCCCCCCCCCCCCCCCCCCCCCCCCCCCCCCCCCCCCCCCCCCCCCCCCCCCCCCCCCCCCCCCCCCCCCCCCCCCCCCCCCCCCCCCCCCCCCCCCCCCCCCCCCCCCCCCCCCCCCCCCCCCCCCCCCCCCCCCCCCCCCCCCCCCCCCCCCCCCCCCCCCCCCCCCCCCCCCCCCCCCCCCCCCCCCCCCCCCCCCCCCCCCCCCCCCCCCCCCCCCCCCCCCCCCCCCCCCCCCCCCCCCCCCCCCCCCCCCCCCCCCCCCCCCCCCCCCCCCCCCCCCCCCCCCCCCCCCCCCCCCCCCCCCCCCCCCCCCCCCCCCCCCCCCCCCCCCCCCCCCCCCCCCCCCCCCCCCCCCCCCCCCCCCCCCCCCCCCCCCCCCCCCCCCCCCCCCCCCCCCCCCCCCCCCCCCCCCCCCCCCCCCCCCCCCCCCCCCCCCCCCCCCCCCCCCCCCCCCCCCCCCCCCCCCCCCCCCCCCCCCCCCCCCCCCCCCCCCCCCCCCCCCCCCCCCCCCCCCCCCCCCCCCCCCCCCCCCCCCCCCCCCCCCCCCCCCCCCCCCCCCCCCCCCCCCCCCCCCCCCCCCCCCCCCCCCCCCCCCCCCCCCCCCCCCCCCCCCCCCCCCCCCCCCCCCCCCCCCCCCCCCCCCCCCCCCCCCCCCCCCCCCCCCCCCCCCCCCCCCCCCCCCCCCCCCCCCCCCCCCCCCCCCCCCCCCCCCCCCCCCCCCCCCCCCCCCCCCCCCCCCCCCCCCCCCCCCCCCCCCCCCCCCCCCCCCCCCCCCCCCCCCCCCCCCCCCCCCCCCCCCCCCCCCCCCCCCCCCCCCCCCCCCCCCCCCCCCCCCCCCCCCCCCCCCCCCCCCCCCCCCCCCCCCCCCCCCCCCCCCCCCCCCCCCC